>RCUC01154045.1:0-59145 GCA_003697995.1 Taxidea taxus jeffersonii | reverse complement strand
GCTTAACAACTGAGCCACCCAGGTGCCCCTGCGCATCTTTCTTTAGCAACTGTGCTACCAATTTAAATGAGCCTATTTCCTTTCGTCCCTTAGTGGGTAAAACCTCTTCACCTTGGTAAGCAGTAACTGCTGATTGAAATATTGCTAACTAAATGTTGATGATTCACAAACGATGCGGTTGACAGTGGAAGCTTTTCGCAGCGGATGGTTTTTCATGTGAGACTTCCATAGCAGCCATAGAGTTTCTGGGGAATCCAGGTCACCGGGAAATACATTATCTACCATTGAGGTTGGCCTTCAACATAGGCATGAATCAGAGCGGCGGCTCATGTCCAAGGAAATAAAGTGACAATCTCGAATGCCTCTTTTCACTTGTGTATCTAGCAACACTTTAGATGGTGTAAAGTTTCACTTAAGACAATACTGGTATTTGTTTCCCGCATCAGTAGGCATGAAGGCAGAAAGTCTGAAATGGTTTCCAGGGGTGGGCAGTGTTATCACAACCAAAGGCTCCAAATGGACTTGTCTCCAGGGAGGGGGAAAAATCTAGTTTCAAATATTCCTGCAACTTTTGTGCTGACCAAGTGTTTATTAATAGAAGTTGAATCCCCAGTGGGTTTTTCTTTGGTTAACTGGTGAGCTTGAGAGAAATAACAATACCAAGAGATTGACTGTAAAATAATTATTCATCATGGCCTGCTGGGCAGAAATTTCTCAACAGGCAGCCTCCATGGCGCCTTGGAGGGAAGAACGCAGGAGAAGGGCTGCGTGGAGGTCTGGCTACAGCCTCTGTGTCTGTGTCCTGGTTATCAGGTAGGGGGAACCCCACAGGGGCCCCTCTGTTGGTCTGGGGAGAGCTGTTGCAGCAAAAGCTGGCCATCGTGAATTCTGATCACAGATGCCAGCTCTAGCTGCATTTTTCTTGGATGGCATTTTCTTTTTACATTCTTGCTTTCTTCTTCTTCTTCTTTTTTTTTTTTTTCCTGTGGGATTCTTTACTTTCACCAAAGTGCTCCTTTGCCAGCCAGCCACCATCTGGCAGAGATGATCTCAACCTCGGCCAGGTTTGACAGCTCTGTGCTGGTGGCGACATGAACTTTTCTACCTTGTTCTGCTGAATGTAGTAAACACACTCAAAGATGAACATGTACTTGAATTACACATGCATTTGAAGAGTGGGGGAGTCCCAGCTCAGATAATAGCTAAGGGCTTTTTCCCCCTCCTTCCTTTTTGCGTGGAGGTCGAGAACTCAGTAATACTGCAGCCCAGGCCAAAACAAACTCTATATGATCTACTACCGATTTCCTTTTAAGTTCCTCTTTTCGCTAGGACTGACTTCCTTTTATTTTACTCCAACTTGCATTAATCCCAGTTATAGAAGTTTCTTTCCTCTCTCTGTTGCTTCCAACTTCAAACATTTCTTCCATAGGAAACAAGGGTCCTTAAAAAAAAATCTACTTAAAAATATAAGGGATACCATGACTTTTGGAATATATTTTGGCAGCCTGCGATTTCAGAGTTCACTTCCGAACAGAGTTAGACGGGGAGGTGAAGTGCCTACGTGACTACTGTGATTTGCTTTGAGCCAAACCACCTGCTTATCTGATCTCCTCTGGGAATGAAGTGGTCGACACCTACAGTGGTTATTTAATAGTTAGATGCTTTATTTGTCAGAGGCCATATATTCCTTGACGAGCTCTGCCTCTTTCTGTGGGTTTTCATGATGAAAGCGAGGTGTAGACCGATGGCCCAAAGAGATCAGAGCTGGAGCATGCTCGGGCCTGGTATTTTTAGCTTGGGTTCACATTCTGTCTCCTCCCTGACAGCAGTTACTGCCATGTTGTCATTGACTTCCATGAAGAGGTTGTGCCAGCCAAGCTAAGTGACCGAGCCTCTGAGGAACCCTAGCCAGGAGAAGGAAGGATGTGGTTAAAATGGTGCTCTGATCCTATCACTGGACTCAGGAAACCTATTCGTAGCTTGGGGATTTTCCACAAGTCGGTCTTCCCTATCGCCCTTCCCATCTTCTCTCCCCTCCAGAGGATTTGCAAACTGAGCTATCAGGACCACTAAAACAAGAAGTGTTCCCTGTAATCTTGGCATACTGTTCTTAGTTGGCTGAAAAGAATGTGTTGGGCATCTTGCCTCTTAGAACTTTCTGGAGACAGAAAGTCACCGTGCTTCCTGGAGCATGCTCTCTTTCCCCTCCAGACCTGCCTGTATTATTGTTATGTTATGATTACTGCTATTTAAGTGGTAGAGGATGAGCTTGCAGGCCAAGAGATGCCAGGATGCCTTCAGAGGGGTGCGGCAGGTGGGCTGGGGGGCATCAGGCAAGCCAATACCAGGCACTTCCGTGAGCCCCAGTCATCCTCTGATAAATGGGGATCACCACTATACCTGCCTCGCCAAGTTGTGGGGCATATTGAGGATGTGTGAAAAGTACTGTGAAAAATTAGACAGATTAGAAAATTTAAAATATATTATCTGGATAGCCTTCAAAGAGCTACTTTTAAGGCTTTACCAAATCTCTGTAAAGTTAGACTGATGGAGATTAAGATTTCCATTTGGCAGGTGAGAAAACTGAGGTACAGAGAGCTAAACTTATTGGCTCAAGGTCCTAAAACTTATAGAGCAGTACTGACCAATAAAACCCTGTGAGCCAGATAGATAGATAAGATAGATATAGATATATAGAATTTGGAATTTGTTAGTAGCTGCATTTAAAAAACTAAGACTGGGGTGCCTGGGTGGCTCAGTGGGTTAAAGCCTCTGCCTTGGGCTCAGGTCATGATTCCAGGGTCCTGGGATCGAGCCCCGCATCCGGCTCTCTGCTCAGCGGGGAGCCTGCTTCCTCCTCTCTCTCTCTGCCTCCCTCTCTGCCTACTTGTGATCTCTGTCTGTCAAATAAATTAAAAAAAAATCTTTAAAAAACTAAGACCATGAAATTATTTTTTAAAATATTCTATTTTTAAAATAGTCAAAATTTTGGGGTGCCTAGGTGGCTCAGTCGGTTAAGCATCTGACTTTGGCTCAGGTCATGATCTCAGGGTCCTGGGATCAAGCCCCATGTTCCTCTCTGTGCTCCGTGGTAGTCTGCTTCTCTGCCCCTCCCCCTGCTTATCCTCTCTCTTTCTCTCTCAAATAAATAAGTAAATAAAATCTTAAAAAAAAATAACCCAAATCTTATTTCAGTGTGTGGCACTAGCATATTTCAAGTACTCAACAGCTTAGTCTAAGCAGTAGCTGTCCTACCGTGCAGTATATTTATTAAGCACATGCTAGGAAGATACACATACGTAAGACATAGACTGTATATTTGGGAAAGTTTGCTCTTTGGGGGCTGAGAAAATGGCCTTAAAAATATTTTCTCTTTACGGTACTTCCTGATAAAGACCCTTACGAATCTACTGGACTATTCTCTAAGTGTGTGAGAAAATTCCTAAATCATAAAGTTAGATATTTGGTGCTCATTAAGCCATGTGCATAAACTTCTGTCCCTCATCTTGCTTCTCGGCCCTCTTGAAAATGATGGTCTTCGTCTTAGGCAAGGATGAAATAATTCCAGAAAGATCCCACATCTCAATAGGGCCTAGGAAAATTGTCAACCAGAGCTGAGTGATTTTAGTTGGTGAACAATTTTTTAAAAATCAGTGACAAAAATACAGAGCTGCTGGGGGAATACAATGCCTGTTGGCTGAGATTAATGGCGAGATTAATAAATGGATTGCTTGATGAAAAGGCGCAAGAGAACAAAAACCAGTAGAGATTGTGGAGGAGGATGCTTATTAATGAGCTGTCAGCCCACAGAAAGTTCAAGAAACTCTTCTGTGTTAAATGCAGCAGGGCTGGCACTTCTAATAAAAATTGTGGGTCCTTCAGGAATTAATTACTTCGGCCTTCCAGCAAGAATTTGTGGAATTGCGAAACGTAGTGGCACAGACCAGCACGGGCTGCTACTGCGAATGGAGAAGCGGCAGGAGAAACTAATCATTTTTTTTTTCCATTGATCTGTAGCATATTGTAGTAGCATAATAGCCAGTCAGACTGCGGATGAGTGATGGGCTCCAGATACACACTGACTAATGAAAGGACCCATACTTGGAGCTTGAAGCCACTTCACATTTCATATGTAAAATTCCCTCCTCGAATCTGATTTTCTCCTTATCCTGTGTGCCCGCCACAAAGGAGTTCCAGATCGTTTTCCGAGTGATTATGCGAACAGCAGAAGGGGCTCTGCCATGATTTATCGGGCTATGCCCAGAGGGAGCACAGCATCCAAATATTCCGAGTTACTGTGATTTCCCTGACCTCTCCACAAGCTCCCAGTTTGGCTGGCCTGATGAAACCTTCTCTTAATTAAAATTCAGTGTTGCCTCTGCCCAAGGAAGGCATACCACGACAGGGTGGAGATGGTCTGGGTTTGCGGTCCGATATCGCACGTTAGACACTGAAAGCTTCTCTCTTTCTCTTCTGCCATGAAGGTAGAGGGAAGGTACTCCTCTGTAATGTGTTTAGACCAAGGGTCCGCAGACAGCCCATTCATCTCTTGGGTCTCAAATTTCATAATTAACCATTTCAGTTCAGGACTGAATGTGTTCCACATAGAGCTTGGTAATTAAGGAGATTTCTGCCAGCTGATTTATGTGCTACTTTTCTAGGAAGGAGATAAATGTAAGACGGGAGGAGAGAACAACTTTTGGTTGGTTTATGTGATAGTCTACTTTCTCCTTTGGGGTCTTAATGTAAATGATCAGTCGTTATTTTCCTTTTTAGAGCTTAGGGCTGGGGCTTCCCCCCACCCTTTTGACTTGTACCAGGATTATACAATTTCTAGAGACGAATTCCTCCAGTTGTGCATAGACTTTACCATTCTTTCTCTTTTGCTTGTCGCGTCCTTGAGTATGAGACCATCCACCGGCCATCACTCTTTGACTTCTCGGACCCTCATAATCCACGTGATATTTATCCTTTTGATTAAAACAACTTAATGGCCTTTTCATGAATAATTAATCTGCCATCTTTTTACTTTCAGCTCCAGGCTTTTAACTTTAATGTTGAGTTATCCGGCCTATGTTGCCTTTCAAGAGTTTCACTCCCTTTTAGCCTCTTCCCCTGAAAGGTTTAATACCTTTTTAGAAACTTCAGTGTTTGCTCTCCTAAGATTTTTTAAAGGCTTCCAGATTACTCTCACATCCTTCCTGCTCTGTGTGAAGTAAATAACTGTGAGGAATCAGTGGGCTAGAGATGAAAATCATTTCAGACTCACAGTATTCTGTCATTTTGGAAAACATGGAGGCTTTCGCTGCAAAGAAAAGGTAAAATGGCATTGCTTTTTGAAGAAATAACTGTGTCTTTCTTTGTAGTTCTCTGTTTCTAACTCTGGATATTTTTCTAACAGTGACAACTTATACCAGATGACCTCCCAGCTTGAATGCATGACCTGGAATCAGATGAACTTAGGAGCCACTTTAAAGGGGTAAGGTTTTCTCTGTTCCATTGCCCTTCAACATACACCTGTTTGAACCATTTAAAAGGCGCTTTTAACTCACGAAGGAAATGCAGTCTTAGAAAAATAGTCATGGCTCTCTGTAGAATTAAGATGCTTTCCTCTCTCCCCCAGTTGGTGGGGTGTGTTCAGTATTAAATTTTCAGGAAAATAAATAGGGGATTTCTGTGCGTGTCCGGAACTTGAGTTGAGACTATTGAGAAGACGTGATCTGGCCTTTACTTACTGAATGTTTTAGAGTTCTTCAAAACTGTGTCTGTTCAACCTCATTTAATGTTTGTTTTGCTAGTGATATCACAAATGTTAACTATTACATTAGCTTATTGAGAAATACTCTCAGCTTGTAATACCCGGGATCCGAATTAGTATTTGAGTGCCAGCAGGTTTTCTTCAGGCTTGATAGATGGTCACACTACGGAGGACACAGTATAGGGAGGGGAGATTCTTTGTACCTGGAGATGTTAAAAGGCAAACAGGTGGGACTTGCTTTCAACGGTACAAGAACTCACCGTTGGCTGTTTCAAGTTGGAGTCAATGGGCAGTACTCCAGTGAGGTCCCTGTAATATAGCAGGTGCTTTTCTCAGTCCCCTCACTTACTCTTCTTAACACTGTAAGGCTTAGGTACGGTTACCCTGTTTTCCAAATAAGCAGATCAAGCTTAGAAAGTTAAGTAACTTCCCAGGTTCCCATCATAGTAAGTGGTAGAGGTGGGATTCCAAGCCTGGATCTAATTCCAAAGCAGAGGCTCTTTCCAGCCTCCCTAATGCTGCCTTCTACCCCACCAACAGCCCTGGTGGCACTGGAGACTATGTCCAGCACTCTGGATGAGACAACTAACTTCACATCTCTGTGTATGAGGGGCTTCTCGTTGGACTTCTGGGATCTGGGGGCTTGCTAGAGCCATGCATGCTCCATTCCCCATACCCCGCCTCTTCTTCTTTTCTAGAGTTGCTGCTGGGAGCTCCAGCTCAGTGAAATGGACAGAAGGGCAGAGCAAGTGAGTGGACGATACAATGATGGGAAAGTCGATGATGTAGGCCTTGTTGACCTTGTCGACTGGCGCGTGGGGCGTTGCAGGAGTTAGCATTGACAGTGGGTGACCAGCGTAGCAGTTGGTGCATTGGGATGGGAAGGATCTCTCCCTCTCTCTCTTTCTCTCCCTCTCATCTGTCATAGACATACTGTGGGCAAAAATGGAGGTGGTGACATTTCTCATCAACATACTCCTAGAAAACAGCTTTGCAGTGATGCACTAGGAGCCCTGCTCATTTCCTCTGGAATGTTTTGCAAAACGCTCAGTTTGTGGTATTATACATTTCCCTGTTAGATCATTCAAATCTTTGAGGCATACATGACTTGCTTTTTCTCTATTTGCTTTTAAATCTCTCAGGGAGAACTTAATTTTTACCCCAAGTCTGTAGCCAGAGTTCTTAAAAAAAAAAACAACTTTTTTTTTTCTTTATTCTTAAACATCTGTGCCTTCCCCGGGCCTATAGTCTGCAGTCTGGGACATTTCTGTAGCCATTTCTTTTGATTTTATTTTCTCTGCATGAACACCAGAATTGGTCTCCCTCTTCCCATTTTTTCTTTCGTTGGCTCAGTGCTGGCTTTTGGATCATCCTTCAGTGATCAGCAGAGTTGTTTTTCAGTCTTCCAGGATTTACTGTTAGATCCTTCTCTCCACCCCCAGCCCCCATTTTTTCCTGCTATTTTATCCAAATCTCAACTTCATTTCTCAAGACCCAAAAGTTAAAACAAACAAACAAACAAACCTGTTGTTTGAATTTTTCCTCTCCACACTTGTGTCCAAGGGGCTACTGACAATTTCAGCATTTTGTCTTTCTACCTACTCTCAACTTGTTTCTTGGTTTCTTGCTCTTACCCTTTCTTTTTTTTTTTTTTTAAGATTTTATTTATTTTTTTGACAGACAGAGATCACAAGTAGGCAGAGAGGCAGGCAGGGGGGAGGGGAAAGCAGGCTCCCCGCTGAGCAGAGAGCCCGATGCCATGTGGGGCTCAATCCCAGGACCCCAAGATCATGGCCTGAGCCAAAGGCAGAGGCTTAACCCACTGAGCCACCCAGGCGCCCCCCCTTTCTTTATTTATCCCTTCCTTTATCCCTTCTCAGAATTCAGAAACTGTCCCCACATTAAATGCCAAGAGTAGACAGAACTTGATTGTGAAGTGAGGAGTATGTTTCAATTTTTAAAATTTCTTCATGCTGGAGTACAGGGTTTGTTTGTTTGCTTAATTACGAAAATTACAGATATAGAATCCTGGCATGTGTTTGATTCTGGGTCTTTCCATAGTTGAGATAATTCTGATACATTTTAAGGTCTTTAGACACATGATATTGGTCACTTTCTGGAGAATCAGAAGCTATATTGTAAAGATGAAACACAAAGTGTGAATAGTTTGTTTTGTTCTATCCTCTTTAAGGAAAAAAAAAACTTGAAGAGTTTTTGTTGGCCTGGTGCTTACATTTTAGGAAAGGACTTCTGAACCAAAATGTATTTCTTGAATACTATTTTAATTCAGAAAGCTGAATGAGGAGAATAATGTGTCTCCAGTAGGTGGTCCTAGGGAAGAGCAACTCTTTGGAAAACAAAGTTGCTTTGTATAACTTACTAACATGTCTCACGCTGCACATTTATCCCTTTAGAACGTGTTGTAAGTCAACTAATGCCGCTTCCAATTGTGATTCGACAATTTATCTCAGGGTGGATGCTAACATTACTGGGTCCTATGTAAGGGGTCTTACATATGTTTTCTCCTTTGACTTCGTGACAATCCTAGGATACCAGGGTGTGTCCATCTTTCAGATGAGGAGGGAGGAGAGACTAAGCCACCTAATCCAAGTTCACATAGCAATGTGAACTTTATTATTTATTTATTTATTTTTAAAGATTTTATTTATTCATTTGACAGAGAGAGGGAGAGAGAGAGAGCAAGTGTGCAAGCAGGGGAAGCAGCAGAAGGAGAGGGAGAAGCAGGCTCTTCGCTGAGCTGGTGTGAACTATAAAATGCTTGTTGTGATGTGTAGATTGATATTACAACACACTGGTGTATCATGACCTACAGTTTGCCTCCTCTCTTCTGGCTCTTAAAAATGGCTACTCCTTAGCTCTTTCCTCCAAGCCCCTGGGCTGCTGAGAACTGAATTCAGTTGAATCTTTTATCCCAGTAGAAAATTGGGCTTTTCTCCAGGGGGAGACACAATCTGGGTCAGCATCATTCTTCTCTCTGATGTCATATTCACTTCCTTTTGTCAGGGTATGAAAACACTGTTAATATGGAAAACACATTTGAGTAATATTCCATGAAGAAAGATAGATAACCATTTTATTTTACTTAAATCCACAACTAGTGTCTTGACACTGAAATCAGTGGTAAGAAAAATCATGGTGACACAGTAGATATAGAACAGAAATACTGGAGGTTTGCCTCATATTTTAGAGAAAAAAGATAATTTCCATATCACTCATAAAAATGAGACATTATCCCAATGTTTTTTTATTAAGAAGATCATGAACTTCAGACAGACCCCCATTAAATATTTGTTCATGTCTTTTTTCCTTGAAAATTTTTACTTAAAAAAGAAGAGGGTTTTTTCCTTGTGTCCTAAGCAAGTCCTTGGAGATATCTTTCATTAGATGTCAGGGAGCGGTGTTATTACAGTGGGTGGGGATGGGGTTTTTAGGGCAAGTGTGGGCAAAATGAGATGAAAACATGATACAGTGGGGGAGGAGGGGATACTCTTGTCCCTGATTTACTCCTCTCTCCTCCTCTCTTTATTCATTTTCTGATCTCTGTGTGCCCATTGGGATCAGAACTACTTTTATGACCTCATATGAGAGAGTATTATATTTCAATTTAAGTCAGCAGGAGGTATTTTGTGAACCCACTTTCTTAACTCTGACCCTTTTCGTCACTCACAAATGAAACTAGATTTTTTAAGTGGGTCACTGGGAGAGAAAATTGCCAGGGATTCCTTCTAAGCATTAGTCTAGCTTTATGAATAATTATGTTTATGGTGCTTTTGCATTTGTTGCCTGCTTTTTATGTCTTTAAAAAGCCTTTCCCGTGTGTTCTTAATGGTCACTAATTTCCTAAGGCTGCTCACAAGCCGCAGCTCCTCTGTTAGTCTCTGTTTTGCCTCTTCTGAAGAAAATATCCTGCAAAATGGAGTAACACATCAACCTTGACTGTGGTCCAAGTTATTAAAACAAGGAAGAAGTTATTCTCTGGGGAGTTGGGCAGGGGGAGTGGGAAATCGAATACAATAGAAATGTTAAAGGAGTGCTGAGCAGAATGAATGTCCCTTTGCTGGTCCAAGAAGTTCACAGAAGGTTGGGAACACACAGTATTTGACCTGTGGATGGTTGAAAGGAAAAACGAAAGATTCACAATGAGTGATGTATGGTGAAAAAGAAGCGGTGTGGTTTGGTAGGGCCAAGGCTGTCGAATCTGGAGAAAATCCCTGCTAGACATGGTCTCATCCCTGAGAACCTGTGCCAAAAGAGATAACTGTCTTCTCTGGCTGGGAGTTCCCATACACAGCCCAGCACCTTCCCATTCCAGCTCATAAACATAAGGTATTCGTCCAAGAGATTTACTTCTTGAAAATAGATAGCCTGCTTTTAAGTGGCTCCTGGAGCTTGGGATGCCGAGCAAAGGTGGAGAGAAATAGTTCTGTGAGTATCAGCATTCCTGAGTGAAACCCTCTAGCCCCACCCCCAACAAAACTGTGTTAATTTCGCGTTTTAAATGGCTACCATTATGCCAGGAAAGTGGTTCTTTGTCTTCCCTTGGACTCCACTTGGATTTGTTAGCTGAACTGCCAAGACAAACCCAGGACTCCTGGGTTGGCAGGGCAGGGATGGAGACTGATTTTGAGCTGTGTCTCCTGTTCCTCGCACCTGGGGTGGACTTAACTTCTTTGCCCTCAATTCTCACTCCATGCTACTAGTTTCAACTCTCCTAGGCTGTCTGCCTTTCCCATCCTTTTCTCTTTGGGCATATATTCAATTAGTGTGTTTAGCTTTTTAAATTATTTAAGTAATGTATGTAAATTATAGTACACCTAGAAAATACAATTATACAGGGAAGGAAATTACCACTTCCCCCTCCCCAGCCCAGTAGTTCAGATGAAATTACTGTTAATATTATGTTGCATGCACTTAGACTTTTTTCTTTTGGGGAGGGACAGTGAGGGGAGGAGGGAGAGAGAGAATCCCAAGCAAGCTCCATGCCCAGCACCCAACACAGGGCTCTGTCTCACAACCGTGATACCAGGACCTGAGCCAAAATCAGGAGTTGGACACTTAGCCAACTGAGCCACCCAGGTGCCCCCAGAACTTTTTATATGCCTGCATATACATTTATATCCTTTTCTTTTTTATAGTGAATGATAGGGCTTCAACTTCTGTAAGCCACTGCCAAGTTCTGTATTTCAACCATCAAGAGAGTGTTTTGAAAATATTCTCAACTTGTTAAAAAAATATTTCATTTAAAAAACTACTTTGGGCTTGAGAGACATCATCTCCATATTATGTTTCTATTTTATTTTTCTAAATATTTATTTATTTATTTGACAGAAAGAGAGAGAGAGAGAGAGGGAACACAAGCAGGGGGAGTGAGAAAGGGAGAAGCAGGCTTCCCGCCGAGCAGGGACCTGATGCAGGGCTCGATCCCAGCACCCTGGGATCGTGACCTGAGCCGAAAACAGACGCCTGATGACTGAGCCACCCAGGCGACCCTCTATTTTATTTTTAAGCAAGGAGTCCAATTCGTCTTGTAAAGGTGAGGGGAAATGACAGGTTTATTCAGATCAGAAGAACAAAGAGACCAAGCAGGAAAGATAGAAAAGGAAGGTGGTAGCGAAGGGTCCAAGATGGATATGAGGAAGGTGATGGACTCAGCCCAGAAAGATGAAGCCGGATTCCAGCCTGTCCATAAAGGGGTGTGTGTGTGTGTGTGTGTGCATACATGTGCATGTGTGTGCGTGTGTTGGGGAGGAGAAGTATGATAGATGTGTGGAAAATGTCTTTCACGACCTAAAGGACTATTTTCGTGATTGTGGCCATTGCTGCTATGAACATTGGGGTACAGGTGGCCCTTCTTTTCACGACATCTGTATCTTTGGGGTAAATACCCAGTAATGCAATTGCAGGGTCATAGGGTAGCTCTATTTTTACTTTCGTAAGGAATGTCCACACTGTTCTCCAAAGTGCTGCACCAACTTGCATTCCCACCAACAGTGTAAGAAGGTTCCCCTTTCTCCACATCCTCTCCAACACTTGTTGTTTACTGTCTTGTTGATTTTGGCCATTCTAACTGGTGTAAGGTCGTATCTCAAACTGGGAGAAATCAGAGGGGGAGAGGAACCATGAGAGACTGAGGACTCTGAGAAACAAACTGAGGGTTTTGGAGGGGTGGGGGTTAGGTGGGGGGTTGGGTGAGCTTGGTGGTGGGTATTAAGGAGGGAACTTATTGCATGGGGCCCTGTGTGTGGTGCATAAACAATGAATCTTGAACACTGAAAAAATAAAATTAAATTAAAAGAAATAAAGGACTATTTTGCAACTCTCATGTCTGTGATCCCATCTTGTACCCTTTTGAGACCCTCTACTCACCATGAATCCTTCTCCCTATCATTTACCTAAGAAAAAAAATCCCAACCTCCAGCTAGGAAAACATTGACATGGAGGCTACGCTAGTAAATAGCCATCCATATAAACACTTCTCTGAAGTGAGGGTCTGTTGCATACTTGAGTAGGTAGTGAAAAAGTTCATTTTTCCTATTAAAAGTGAAAAAGTTCATTTACTCCAGCTTTATCTTTAACTCTTTATTTTTATTTATTTTTTAAGAATTTTTATTTATTTGAGAAAGAGAACATGAGACAACCCGATGAGCAGGGAGCCGGATGTGGGGCTCCATCCCAGGACCCCTGGATCATGACCTGAGCTGAAGGCAGAGGGCTTAACTGACTGAGCCACCCAAAAGCCCTCTAACTCTTTATTTTAAAAACAAAGCCACAAATATAATGTTCTTAAGACTAAGATGGTGACTACCAAAATGAAAACAACTCCCCTCCCTTGATTATAGAAGTAACACAGGTTTACTATGTATTTAAAAAATCAGACCAGTACCCAAACATCATAAAGGAAAAGAGGTATCTGTTATCTCAACACCCAGGGATCACTGATTTTTATTAGGATGTGTTTGTATCTGCAGAAAGAAATTCCTGGAAACATTTACCCAACTAGTAATTGTGGTTGTCTCTGGAAAGGTTAGAAGGAGAGGGGGAATGCCAGATAGAGGTGGGTTTAAGTGATCCTAGGAGAAGATAGACTGGAGACACTTGTACAAAGACACTTGCATGGAGTTCTGCTGCAAAAAGGAGCAAAGAAATGGGGTTCTAGCTCAATGAGGATAGAATGTCAGGAGAAGGTGGTTTCTTTCTTCCTTGCTCTCTTTCTCTCCTCCCTCCATCCCTCCCTCCCTCCCTCCTTTTTCTTTCTTTCTTCCTTCCTTTCTCTCTCTTTCTTTCTTGTTAAAAGATTTTATTTATTTATTTGACAGAGAGAGAGAGAGAGATATCACAAGTAGGCAGAGAGGCAGGCAAAGAGAGAGGAGGAAGCAGGCTTTCTGCTGAGCAGGGAGCCCCATGAGGGACTCAGTCCTAGGATCATGACCTGAGCCAAAGGCAGACGCTTCCCAACTGAGCCACCCAGGTGCCCCAAGAAGGTGATTTCTTAGTGTTTTGCTTTATTTATTTATATTTAGGGAGAAGTACCTGCCTGTTTGTTTACTGATGAGAATGATCAAGAAGAGGGAAAAAGTTGTTGGTGGGAGAGGACAGAATTGCTAGAATTGCTGTCCTTGAGACAGAAGAGACTTCGTGGGAAATGCAGCTGGGTAGCTGAGAGCTGGGATAGGTCATCCAATAACCTAACTGTTGATCAGCAAATGCTCTTTGTTTATAAGGATATTAACCCTTTTGTTGTCCTATGCACTGCAAGTGTTTTCTCTGATTTGTATTTTGACTCTTAATAGTTTTGTTTTTTCGTCAGAAAGTTTTATAGTAAAAGTGATCAGTTTTTGTTTTATGGTTTCAAGTTTTCGGTTTTGGTATCATGTTTATAAAGATTTTCCCATCCCAAGGTTTAAAAAAATTACTTATTTATTGGTATTTCTTGGTATATTTTATTTTATTGGTATATTTTAAATTTACTTTTTATATTTAAACATTAGTTCATCTCGAATTTATTTGGCAATTTGATTCCACCTTGATTTGTTTCTAGAGGACTAGTCAGTATCCCCAAACTACTTTGAAAAATCCAGCCTTTCCTCCCTAACTTCAAATATTTCCTTTATTAATCCTTGGATCCTATCAAATTCCTTGGGTTCATTTCTAGATGCTTTACTCTCTTCTTTTGATCGGTCTAATTCTTTTTGCCAAGTATCAGACTATTTTCTTAGCTATAATTTTATAGTCTGTTTAACTATCTGATAGAAAATTTCCTAGCATTGTATTTCTTTTTTCAGAGAGTATTTCTTTTTTCATTATGTCTATTATCTCTTGTTTATTCTTCAAGATGAATTTTAGATTCAACTTGTTTATTTAAAAAAAAAAAAGTCTTTATTGGGCTGCTTGGATGGCTCAGTTGGTTAAGGGTCTGACTTGATTTTGGTTCAGGTCATGACCTCAGTGCCATCTGGCTTCACACTGGGTGTGGAACCCCCTTAAGATTCTCTCTCCTCTCTCTCCCTCTCCTTCTGCTCCTCACCGCCCTTGCTCATGCATAGCAGGCATGCTCTCTTTCTCTCTCTCTAAAAAGAAAAAAGAGAGAGAGAGAGAGAGAAAGAAAAGAAAGTCTTTGTCAATATTGGTTGGTTAATTGTGACAAATGCACTTATATTAATGTGAGATGTATGAGAGGAACCTGGGTATGACACATATGGTAACTGTCTATATTATTTTAGAAATTTTTCTGTAAATCTATAACAATTCTTACATAACAAGTTTATTTTTTAAGCCTTAATTAGAATTTTGAGTAGATTGCATCAGGTATAAAAATTAATTTTGGAGAAGATTGACTTTTGAAAAAAAAAGTGGATCTTTCTTCAAGAATGTGGATATCAGGGGTGCCTAGGTGGTGCAGTCAGTTAAGCATCCAATTCTTCGTCGTTTCAGCTCAGGTCTTATCTCAGGGTCATGAGATCAAGCCCTGCATCAGGCTCTGAGCTCAGTGCCATGTCTTCTTGGGTTTCTTTCTTTCTCTCCCTCTGCCCCTCCACCCACTGTCTCTAAAATAAAGAAATATTTAAAAAAAATAAATAAAAGAATGTGAATGGCATTCCTCAACATTTTTTCAAGTCTTGTTCTGTGTCAGATGTCTCCATTTTGAATTTCCTCCTTTTCAAAAACTTTTTAGCAGTAATGCCTTTGCTTTCAAAATTTCTTTGAGAATGAGTGTGATTCCATTAATATATCACAAGAATTTTCCTTCGTGTCTTCACCTTGAACTACTCTGTGGTGTTACTGACATTCGTGGGACCTGTGGAAAAGATGATTGTGCACACAGTTTTCATACCTGCAAGCATCTGTTTCACCTGGAGAAGCAGGGGACATTTTAATCTTCAGAGCCCTATGCTTGATCCTGGTGTTTTAGGAGGACAGTTTTGTTTTGTTTTGTTTTATGTAATTGAGCATAGTTGAGTAAATTTTTTCAGATTTGAGAGTGAGCAAGCTAGTTGGGTAGGAGCCGTTAGGAATCTGGGCTGAAAACTCCTGCCCCATCTTTCCTGTGCAAGGCTCATCTCACGTGGATCTGGGATGGCCATTCTTGGTATCTACCAGCAGGTTCCAGCCATAGAGCCCAGGCTTTGAGAACAGCAAACCCAGTGAGTTAGATGAAATTGTGATTCTGATAAACCATCACCTCAGTACAGACACGTGTAAGGAGAGATCCAGAGATTTCTTATATGGTCTGATTGAGATGGTCTATGAAAATACAGTTCGTGTGTGTGTGTGTGTTGAAGCAGGAATGAAAGTCATGCCGAAAACCATCTTCCAAGTGCTAGGGGCCAGTAAAACTGTGGTGCGTTTGGACTGTGCTCTCTCTAAGCTGTCATGAGAAATTGGATTTAAATATTTAAAATATCTCTTAGCTCTGCTCTGAGTGTTAAATAAGAGGGAAAATGTCAGTCGGAGGCAGTTTGTGCACCGTTTCAAGTGGAGAGGAAGCCTGATGGCTCATAAGGGTAGAGGTATACAAGCATTGCTGTCAGGCTGTTAACCACACAGCCTATGTCCCCTGTTAAACAGCAGCCGACGACCAGGCTGCATGAGAACTGAAGGCCTAGGAGCCATGACTATAAAGGAACTTTCAAAAGAGGAATACAAACTAGGTTTTGCTAATGATAGCATTGTTGGAACCAGCAGGCATCTTCCAGAAGGTAATACCTTGAAGGACCAATACTCCTCTATAGATACCATGTTTTGAGAAATTCACTGAAAAAATAAATCCAATGAGTTTTAGGTAACTGCTAGATTATGTATGAATCAAGACTTTTTCTATAGCAGGAGACAGAACGCTGGTTGTAAGTGGCAGAGGTCAAAGGGGAAATTTAAATTTAGTAACTTACATATTGTCTTTTAAAATCCCATGTCTAGATGCAAGGGCTCAGATGATGTCATTAGAACACTCCTTCATTGTCTTTTGTCTCTGCTATTTTCTGTGCTAGCTGTTTTCTCAGACAGGCTCTCTCCATAGTGGCAAAAGTAGCTCTGGTTTTGGGCATCTATAGCCTCACAAGGAGAATATCTTCTTATTGGTTCTTCTCCAACAAAAGACCCAGGGAAGGCTCTCACTGGCCTGGGCTGGGTCATGTGACTAGAGAGTGCCGTGATCTGATTGGCCAGGTCCTGAGTATGTCCTCACCCCTGGGGTCTGAGGGCGGGATTAGCAGATAAATAGAAAGGAAAAGGGCAATGTTTCCAGAGGAAGGTGGGCCAGATGTGGAGTGGGCAGCACAAGAGATACTCAGTAGAGAATTAACACAGCCAAAGTTAGGGGCGGCTGGGTGGCTCAGTCCGTTAGGTATCTGGCTCTTGGTTTCAGCTCAGGTTGTGGTCTTGCTATTGTGGGATCAGCCCCACATTGGGCTCTGTGCCGAGTGTGGAGTCTGCTTCGGATTCTCTCTCCCTCTCCCTACTGCTCACTCTCTCTCAAATAAATAAATAAACTCTTTAAAAACAACAAACAAACAGTCAAAGTTAGTGAAAGTGGCATGAGTTCTCTTCCCCTCCAGATAGGTTTGGAGCTGGGTGCCCATAAAGATGTATGAGACCTGGAGGGAAAATAAATGAAGGATGGTGCAGAGAAGCCTTCTCTTTTTCTTTCTTTCTTTCTTTCTTTCTTTCTTTCTTTCTTTCTGATTAATGTATAAGTACTATTTGTTTCAGGGGTACAGGTCTGTGATTCATCAGTCTTACACGATTCACAGCACTCACCACAGTCTATACCCTCCCCAATGCCCATCACCCAGACACCCCATCCCTCCCATCCCGTCCCCTCCAGCAACCTTCAGTTTGTTTCCTGAGATTAAGAGTTTCTTATAGTTTGTCTCCCTCTCTGGTTTTGTCTTGTTTCATTTTCCCCTCCCTTCCCCCATGATCCTCTGTCTTGTTTCTCAAAGTCCTTATATCAGTGAGATTATATGATAATTGTCTTTCTCTGATTGACTTATGTTGCTTAGCATAGTACCTTCTAGGTCCATCCACGTCCTTGCAAATGGCGAGATTTCTCTCTCTCTCTCTCTTTTTATGGAGAAGCCTTCTTTCTAATGCTCATGAGTAAAGTGTTCATTAAAGGTACAATAGTGGGGCGCCTGGGTGGCTCAGTGGGTTAAGCCTCTCCCTTCAGCTCAGGTCATGATCTCAGGGTCCTGGGATTGAGCCCCACATCGGGCTCTCTGCTTGGCAGGCAGCCTGTTTCCGTCTCTCTCTCTGCCTGCCTCTCTGCCTACTTGTGATCTCTCCCTCTCTGTCAAATAAATAAATAATATCTTTAACAACAACAACAACAAAAAGGTACAATAGTTAGAGTTACTATAGTATACTTTTTAATTAGAAGTGACACAAAATAGATTAGATTTTTGTTAAAAGTCAAATATGCATCTTTTTCTTGAGATCTGAACTGAAATGAAACACCTGAGGGGAGGAGGAAGACTCGAAATTTTTAAGTAAAAAAAATAGCTGATTGATTTCTGTAGACTATACTTCTGGAAGAATTTTATACCATGAACCATCAGACTGCAGACATTACTTGTATTTTTGTTTTTGTTTTTTAAACTCAAATTTAACTTGGTTGGTTCATTTTTTTTACGATTTTATTTATTATTATTTATTTGACAGAGATCACAAGCAGGCAGAGAGAGAGAGGAAGGGAAGCAGACTCCCTGCCGAGCAGAGAGCCCGATGCGGGGCTCGATCCCAGGACCCTGGGATCATGACCTGAGCCGAAGGCAGTGGCTTTAACCCACTGAGCCACCCAGGCGCCCCTGATTGGTTCATTTTTAAGTTTGAGATTCTGTGCTGAATTCATAAAAGAAACTGCATCATTTAAATATTCTCAGGAACAGAATAATCCTTTGGCTTTTATATACGCCTGTTATTCCCACTATAAACGTTGAAATTACATGAAGAAAAAAGAATGGCCTTGCTGATGATGTTTGTGCAGAATTTTATTTAAATACTGCCCCTAGCACATCACATTCAGGCAGGAAAGAAAATAGCTTTCATGCTGAGCTGGAGGTGGTTATGCTAGGTTGCCACCACCAAAAGGAATCAAGCATTTAAGCATCTCATGTATATAGCCCGATTATCAAGGATGGACAGAGAAGAGGGGTTGATAGGTAAGTTCCATTCTCTGGATATGCAAGAGTTTGAAGTTTTCTCAGGTGCTTTTCTTCAAACTGATTAACTCTGCAGAGGTGAGAAGATGGGCGTGAGGGTGAGGGGATGCCCACCTGGCCAAGGACTAGAGGTGGGAGAGAGAAATCACAGGTAGAGGTTTCCCCTTTTTGAATATTTGTATCAAATACGAATTATCTTCAAAAGTCTCTCTTTTTTCTCTTCTTTTCTTTCTTTCTTCTTTTCTTCCTCTTTCTTTCTTTCTTTCCCTCTTCTGTTGATAAGGGATTTCAGAGCCGCTCTGGTTTTCCTCATCCGTAAAACCTCAATTCCTTTTTATTAATCTTCTTGTGCCTGTGGAATATCAAAATTAATCATTTCTAGAGAAGCTACTCTTCTAACATTTTTTTTCTGAGCCAAACCTCAGTGTACAAGTTTTTAGCATGAAGAGGGCTCATAATTTGTGTTATATGAGGGACATTCTTCTCTTTCTGTGAACTTTCTAAGGACACATGTTTATGTACTTTAAAGCTGTCTAGGAAAAGCAAACTTTCTCAGGATATATTTTTATACATTTTAAAGCTGTTTAGGGAAATGTGCAGTCCACACACCACCAGGAATGAAGTCACGAGGTATATGCTCCACTGATAACTGTTTCTGCTTAGTTGATTTCCCCAGTTAGGTGGAAATAATTTTTTTTTTTTTTTTGGTAAAAATTGTGCTCAGTTTTGGTTGTCTGTTGCCTATAAGCAGACCGTTTCCATCAGCTAGCTTTGTGCTTTCCTGACACCAGAATGAAAGTTGTGTCTCAGAGCAGAAGCTGGAGTGTCCTGAAGAGTGAGTATCTTCAACTTGTTCCTCCTGATCGCTCTCTTCTCCTATCCTAGCCATTCCGACAACATTTTAAACCTTCAGCAAACCTAATTTCATTCATAACCTCTGGAGAAAAGAGCTGGGAATTAGTCAAGGGTCTTGATGATAGAAGTGAACCCAGGATGGGGTTATTCTACCAGAATTGTCTCCTAGATTTGAAGGATGAGAGCTGCACTGACCTGGACTCAAACCCCATCTCTGCCACTTGCCATCTGTCTGACTTTGGGCAGATAACTCAGTGTCTTCTTAAATCTCAATAATTTTTGCTGTAAAATGCAGATATTACTGTGAAGTCCTAGTCTCACCTACTCACCTAGTCTCATTTGATGCTATAATGGTTCAACGAGGAGGTGCTGTTTCTCTTCCGGACAAATCTTCTAGATTAATCTGGAGATAAAGGATCCAGATTAATTTAACTCTTTCAATATATCTGCAAGAAACTGAGTAAGTCTGGTTCTCTTGGTATGGGAGGTTGAATAATGACCCCCAAAGACACCTACATCCTAATTCCTGGAACTTGTGAATGATGCCTTATATAGCACAGGGAACTGTGCAGTGTGATTAAGTTAAGGACCTTTTTTTTTTTTAAGATTTTATTTATTTATTTGACAGAGATCACAAGTAGGCAGAGAGGCAGGCAGAGAGAGAGGAAGGGAAGCAGACTTCCTGTTGAGCAGAGAGCCCGATGTGGGGCCTGATCCCAGGACCCCCTGGGATCATGACCTGAACTAAAGGCAGAGGCCTTAACCCACTGAGCCACTCAGTTGCCCCTGATTAATTTAAGGATCTTGAGATGGGGAGATCATCCTGAATCATCTGGGTGGGCCCTACATGTAATAAGTACTCTTAGAAGAAGACACAAGGGAGATTTGACTACAGAAGAGATGTGGTGAAGGAAGCAAGAGGTTGGAATGATGTGAAGAAGGCGCCGAGGAATGCAAGCAAGCTCTAGAAACTGAGAAAGACAAGGAGAGAGATTTCCCCCTCAGCCTCCAGAAGAAAACAGCCCTGCCCACCTCTTGACTTTGGGACATGGAGGCTGGTTTGAGACTTCTGATCTTCAGGATTACAAGGGAATAAATTTGTGTTTTAAGCCACCAGATTTGTAGCAATTTGTTACAGCAATTGTAGGAAACTGATACACTGGAATTTATCCTATAGCTTCAATGTTTAAACCTACCTGCAAGAGGACCAGTGAAATTTAGAGTAAACCACTGATACCTGTAGATGATAAGTGCTTCTTGATTTTGCCCTTGGGGCATTGGCCATGTCTGGGGAACAAGTATAGCTTCTTTTTAAGCTTTCAAGGGTTTTGAAAGTTCCAATACTCAGTTTTCAAAAAATCAGGTGCTTCCCTGCTTCTACTTTGTTGTCTTGTGGAAGGAGACAACAAAACCAAGATGGAATTTCCTAGCTTGTAGCTTAAACTTCCTTGCATACCTTTAAAGCTGAGGTTGCAAACTGGTGGCCTTTAGGCCAGAGATATATTGTCTGACCTGACAGTGATTCTAAGAAATCTCAGTTATGTGCCAGAATTTTTTATTGATTGATTGAGTGATTTTTTAAGAGAGAGAGTGGGGGGAGAGGGTAGGGAAATGGCATAGGGAGAGAATCTCCAGCAGACTCTCTGCTTAGCAAGGAGCCTGATGTGGGGCTTGATCTCACAATGCTGAGACCATGATCTGAGCCAAAATAAAGAGCTGGACACTTAACTGACACTTAACTGACTGAGCCACCCAGGTGCCCTATTTACCAGAATTTAAAGCTGAAGTGATCTCATATAAAAATCTTGATTTCTGACTTTTTCTGGAAAATGGGACGATCTGGCAACAATGGGTTCATAGAATTGCCAGTCCATGGCTGAAAGAGCAGGGTCCTTACTTTCCTCCTTATTATCTGGGTTTGAAGGTTGATCTAGCCACTGCAAACATTTCTACCCTAAGGGAAATTTGGGTTTTGTCATTGCTCAGTCTGGTGGGATTCACATTCCACTCAGAGATGCTCCATGAGTAGTAACACCCTTGTTTCTAGGCCATGACAAATTTTTACCCCACAGCTGTCCAGAGCTTTGTGATTGTTTTATTTGGAAAGTGCATTTTGCTCCAGAAATCTCTTCACTCGGTGGTAGCTCCTTGCCCTTCTTAGAAGGCTATATGGCTCCAGACCTCTAAGAATTCTACCTTCACTCCTATTTGGTTCTTTTACAACATATTCACTGGAACTTTTTTAGGCTAATTCTCTTGGAAGAAAAGCTTGCCTTTACTTGACCACCTAAGCTCATAGCTGGGTCTATTGTTCCAATGGCAGCCACCATCATCCTGAGCCATTCTGTCTCAGATTAACTCCTGCTGATGACATTTGTCCATCCAAATGTCTAGATTCTCTATGATGGCTTCCCCCAGGTTGCCCCATAGAGAGAACTTTGAGAATCCTATCACTTCCTAATACTAGATAACAGTTATGTGTATTGTAAATACAATAGTTCCCCACAAGAGCAAAGAAGATCCTCCCCCCACCCTCTTTTTTTAAGTGGAAACAAAAAAGGTGATTTTCAAAGGTAGAAACCATATGAAATGGGATGGAAAACAAATGTTTTAGAAGCCAAATTGAGTAAAAAAGATTTCAACAGTTGGGGTTGCTTGCTAAAAGAAATAAAATGGGGTTTGAAGGATAAATGTGTAGTCTTGAACTGCAGTTGAAGAAGTCATGTCTTCAAGCTCAAGGTTGGAGATACGTGCCTTAATTGCAGTTCATGCTGTCTTGGATGTTGAGGATTCTATCTGACTGAGGAAGGCCACTGTGACCTGAGTGCCAAGAAGTAATGTGCTTGGATGTGTTCATTGAGCCCTGACAGCCTGTGGGCTTAATGCATTGTGCTGTGTTTGACTGGCATACTGATTTTGAAAAATTTGCAGTAAAATCCCTTCAAGTAAGGCATGTATTCTCTGGTCTTCTTTATTTCTGTTGCTCCCCCAATTCTTAAGGTTTCTGTATTTCTGGATGGTCCTCCTTCCCCCCCTCCTTTAGAGTGGCAGTCTTCTGGGGGCACTGGCACCCATTTCAAGCCATGTGCTGAAAGAGACTTAACAAAGGAAGGGAATCAAAAAGAGGATGGTATAGGCGGGAAAGGAATCAGACACCAGTTTATGTCATAATCTCTGAGAGAACCTCAGCTCTGTACCTGGTCCCGTACCTGAAGGACTGTGATGGGAAGAGGATTTAGATTCAGTCCTTCTCATGGAATATTTATAGACTAAGTGCCTTCAGTCACCAAGCTGAGAGGATTCAGAGAGGAACAAGTGGGTCTCTGTCTTTGAGGCCGAGTTTACCCCAGAGCAGAGGAGACACACAGAGAGGGCTGTCAAACACGCAGACTCTGGTTCTCCAGAAGATGGAAAGGAGGAGGCCAATTTCAGGTTGGCTTAGAAAGGCCTGTCCTCACAATTAAAGCACTTCCCAAATGGAATGGGCTGCCTTTAACACTTACCACCAGTCTTTGTTGCCCCAACTGTTGAAGACAAGCTATAGGAGTTTGAGCTGAGGGTTGGAGCAGATGACTTTTCTCCCTCTGTTAATGTATGGTTCCAAGACCACTGACCTGCTTTCCTTTACTCACCCAGAGAGAGTGGTCACCATATGAAATGTCTGTGGATTGTATCCAGTGTTCTGGCCAGACCCCACTGGGAAGGGTGTTGGGTTGCAGGGTTTCCAAGTGTGGAATTGCATTGCTGGGTATGTCTTCTGGAGATGCCAAAGCCAGCAGGCAGGACCCAGCCTTAGTTTTTATTCATGGACCTGGCGGAAGAAGCTAGGAGTGTATTTGGCAGGTACAGTCTTATTTCTGGTTGCTTTTTTGTGTGTTGGCTTGCATCTGGCTCTGAAGATCACGCCATTACCTGTGAGTGGGGCAGCACTTCTTTTCCTGGGACAAGTATTTCCTGTGCCCTCCAGGAACCCAAGTAACAACACATCTGGTGATTAGTGCTAAGATGAGAGATTCCTAATTCTTCCCCTTTGATAGCAGAACTTAAAATAATTCAGATTTCTGTTGTGTCCCTTAGAATCCCTCAGCCTTACAAAATGTGTCCCCTTTTGGCTCCATGCAGAGGACTACACCAAGCAGAGGCAGCGTCTCTTCCCAGCCTTCAAGGCAGAATGTTCTGGCAGCATCCTTCATTGTCCTGTCCTCTGTTGGCTTCCACATGGCCACTGTCATCAGCTCTTGGGTCCTCACTGTCTATATAGCATGATCGTAAGGAAAGCAGACATGGTCTCTTTCTTGGCAAGTACACTTTAAGGTTCAGAGGCAGATGTTACCTGGATTTGGCATTTCATTCTGACTTTTGCATGTTTAACCCCGGTTTAGCTCTTTGGGACCCCCCCAACCCCAGATATGCCAGAAATCACCTGGAGGATGTGGAGACAAAGTATAGTAGGTTCAAGGGAACAGAACTGCCATCCGATTCCCCAAACTGCTATCACTGCTCTCTGCAAGGGAGACAGGCACTTCTTTCTGAAATGCCTGGAGCCAGAATTAAATGTGAAACCCCACAGCTGCTGTGGCTGGGGGACATGTGGACAAGTCATTCATCCTGGCAGACACCTTTCCCCTCCAGGAATTTTCTCCCCTGGGGAGGTGGGAGTGGATCCAGTCCCCGGTTTTCCCTCACACCCTCAGCTGGAGTGGGCTGATCGGCCCAGCTACCTGCCTCCTGCACGGGGACCCCTGGCGTCTCTAGAGTAGCAGAGGCAGAGGGCGGAGGTTCTCAGCCCCGACAGCAAGTTAATCACACCTGGAGGCTTGGGGTGGGGGAAACCAGTGCATGCACCCCTTGATCCCCCAGGGTTAATTTTGTAAAGCAACTTTATAAATTCCACACACCGAACAGCTCACCCGTTTAGAGTATACAAATCAGCGGTTTCTCGTCTATTCACAGAGCTGTATGACCATTCCCACAATTTTAGGACATTTTCAACAGTCACTCTGCCATTCCCCCAACTTCCCCGGTCCTAGGCAGCCAGTTACCAACCCACTTTCTGTCTCTGCAGAATTTGTCTATTCTGCACATTTTGTTTAAACGGAATCCCACAGTAGGTGTGTCCTTTGTGGCTGACTTCCTTCCCTTAGCCTGTTTTCTGGGTTTTCCACATTACCATGTATCAGTATTTCCCATCTTTTTATTGCTAAATAATATTCCCTCTTATGAAGATACTCTAATTCATTCATCTGTTCATCAGCTGATGGGCTTTGGGGATGATTCCACTTTTTGGCTATTACGAATCATGCTGCTAATTAACAATGCATACAAGTTTATCTGTAGATACACACTTTCCTTTCTCCGGGGAATATACCTAGAAGCAGAATTTCTGGGTCACCTTGTAACTTTAGGTCTAACCTTTTAGAGGAGCTGCCAGATATTTTCCAAAGCAGCTGCACGTTTTTACAGAGGCATTTCCTAAAAGCTCCCTGTGCTGGTTCTAGAAGGGACTGTAACGCGCTTCCCATGTAGATAAGAATCCTTACTCTGCCTCATTTGGAAGTAAAATAACGGCAGCATACATACCAGATTTTACCTAAAGGAGAGAATACTTCTCGAGTCTTCACTTCTTCCAAGTTGTTCTTTCCAGCCTTCCACAGCCCTCAGCTTTCGCTCACAGCCCAAGGTGAACCTGGGCACCAACTAGAGGAGGACTAGCCAGCCTAGTGCTGGGTGGGATTACCCAGTGTCCATGGACTCCACAGGTTGGCTGCGAAGAGTTAAACTGATCTGGGAAACTGACCTGTACGTTGAGTGGAGCAGGGCCGCAGATGTGTAATTCCCACTTCTGAGAATGTGACATTTCTCCTGTGTCATCACTTTCTTGGGGCTATCTGGTAAAAACTGAGTCATGAGGTGCTGACAAAAATCCATTGCACTCAATGTGGAACATGAGGGATCTGCTCATTCCTGAGATATTTGCAGCTGTCAGTCCTTTCAGCTAGAGGGTAAACAACTTGCTGGGAATGAGGTCCTGCCCCTGGGTCTTTCCCCAGCTGGTCTGAGAGGCGTAGACCCAGACAGCCAGCCTGTGAGAACCTGAGCGTGTGGGAGGGCTGTGTGGTGGTGACATGATGGTTGAGCAGCCCCACCCTTCCCAGAGTCCTGTTTCCAGAGTAGCCCCAATGAGGGACGCAAAAGCCAACTGTCATTGTCCTGTGAGTATTTTAAGAACATTCCTTCTGCTGTAGATGGGCATTTCCAGAGGACACCAGTGGACCGACCTGAGCCTTGTTGTCCTTTCTTTGTGTTCGCAGCCACGGCACAGGTTACGAGAGTGACAACCACACGACGCCCATCCTCTGTGGTGCCCAGTACAGAATACACACCCATGGCGTCTTCAGAGGCATTCAGGTGAGAACTTGGTGGGGGGGGCTTGCTGGAAGGGGACTTGTATGCCTCTTTCCCTTCTCAATAGCCCTTCACTTCCATGCTGATGGCCATTTGGCCCTGGTAAGTCTGCTCCTCATTACAGAGTCCTCTGACGATAGGGACCTCTCCTCTTCCCTGGGGCGGAGAGGGCAGCCCCTTCTCTACAGGTCCTTGTGACCACGCCCACATCCCTAACTCAGACCAAGATGCTTCTGGCAGAACCCCATTCCTTCCCCTTCGCTGCTTAATTCACCTTTCCCAATTGGGCTGTGCAGCTCTTAAAAGGAATGACCCAGACCCTTGGCTTCCAAGTCAGACCCTTGACTTGATCTGCATTGTCAAGTGTCCGAAGCTGACTCTTCTCTTGCCAAGTGTTCTACTAATAGCAATAAATAATGACAATAACATCAACACCATGTTGGTGCCGGACACTTTCTATCTACCAGGAGGTGTGCCGAATTTTATATATGGGCTTTTTGTCTTCATCGACTTAAGTTTTTAGATCAGTTCCAGGTTTAAGGAAAAATTGTGCAGAAAGTACAAAGAGTTCCCCTGTCCTCCCTCTTCCCCCTCCTCCCTGGGACTAACATCTTGCCTCAGTATGATACACTTGTCACACTTGATGAGCCAGTACTGATACATTATGTTTTTTTCCTGAAACATTATTGTTAACGAAAGTCCATGGTTTACCTCAGGGTTGGCTTTTCGTGCTGGGGGCTTGCATGGGTTTTCTTAAATGCATACTGCCATGCTTCTACCATTGCATTAGAGTACATAATAGTTCCATTATCTAAAAATCACAATGCCTGTATTCCACCTATTCATCTGTCTCCCCTCCTCCCCTCCCCCTGACAACCACTGATCTTTTTACTGTCTCTATAGTTTCGCCCTTTTCTAGAACGCTGTATGGTTGGAATCACACAATATGTGGCCTCTTCAGACTGACCTCTATCACTTAGCAATATGCATTTAAAGTTCTTCCATGTCTGTATTTTATTTTTCCATTGAATCCTCAGTGCACCTTTGCAGGTGGGCACCATTATGTCCATTTTATGGATGAGGAAACTGAAGTCCAGAGAAGATGAGTGACTTGTCCACAGCTGGTCGTAACATGAGTCTTGTCTGATTCCAGACCCCCTGTTTTTAAGCACCATGTTGCATTGCTTCTTAGGGAGATAGAAGGTTGTGAACAGTTTGGGGAGAGGGGCCTCCAAGGAGAGTAAGGGAAGTGAAGTAAAATGGTAAACGTTTTGGAGAATTCATGAAAGTCCATGGCAGGCCACCTCAGCAGAGCCTCTTTTGGGGGTTAGAACCACACACAGTTACCAAGGGTCTCCATTTTCACGTGTGCCTCAGTGACTCTAACATGAGTGACTGTGGTGATACTTTCACCAGAATAGTCAGTACCCAAGAAGTAAGTTGTGTGCAAGCCAGGTCCCCACATGATGTGTGGGGCAGGTAGCTCTGAGATATTCTGATTGATATTTCCAAAAGCATCATGGTGATAGAACAGTGTGCTCCCTCAGCCCAAACCTTCCAAGGGTGACAATAAGGTGAGAGTTACAGAAATATGAAATCTGATGGAGGTACAGGAAGAGTCATCCCAGTCTCTCGGCATCCTCCACCAGGATCCTTGACTGACATCGACAACACGGTTTTGTATCCTGTTGCTGCGTGTGCTGCATCTAGATTGAATCAAAGGAAATGAAGAGAGCCCTTTTTGACTTCCTTTCCCCCAAGCCCAGGTTGTCAGACTCACTATCATGGCTGGTGATAGACTCCAGACCTCACAGGTGTTGATTCACTACTGACTCGTTTTCTCCTTAGAGTCTGACAGTCAAACACAGCTGTCTCGTCATTTAAATTTATGCCACCATTTGCCTCAAGACACTGTGGCCTATCAACAGCAAATTTGTATGTCACCATAGTACTTTTCCTTCAGAAAAGAAAATCTCATGGGGCAAGACAATGCAAAATAGGATCTAGAATGTAAGTGTGGTGTGGAAGGTGCACAGATCAGGGAATGGGTTAGGCTCAGAGGTAGTTCTGGGTCTTAACACAAAACATGGATGTGCTCTTTGGTCTTGACTTGCACATCTGAAAGAGAATGAAGAGGATTCAGTGGCCCCTGGGACACTCCCACTTCCCCCATCTATGAGTCATTGATCCTGAGAGCAGGAAGGAGAATTTGTCTCGTGTGTCCCCTTAGCACCTTGTCAAGGAGAACTGACGTGTACCCACTCCCTCAAGGTAAAGGGAATCAACAGTGAAGGACATGGAAAGTGCCCAGAAGGTAGACACAGTGTTTTCTGGTGTTACTATTGAGCGATTACTCTGCCTATATCATTGGCCTCTGGTGGTTTCAGCCCCTTCCGAGAGAGAGCCCCCAATTCTCAGGGGGCTCTTCCTTCCTTGTCATTTACTCCCACATGGAAAGTCTGGTCAGTTTGGAGTTCCTTCAGTATCCCGTATTTTTCTCTAATAAGGACTTCCCCACATGTTGCAGACTGGGCCTGAGGTCATGTGGCTGTGTGTCCACGTGGGAGGAAATAGATTCTGGGACGTTGGACTTCTAGACCTCACCATCTCAAGTGGCGAAGCTGAGAGACAGGATGGATCGGGAACTCTTGCAGTCACCAGCATTTCTTTTCCAGATCCTCTGGATCAGCAACCCCAAAAAGACTTCGAAGAAGTACCAGTTCTGGTTGATCAGTAGTAGTGATGTTGGTGTGCTGCACTGTAGCATGGTCTGATCTGTCATCCATTAGTGATGTCTGCCGTGGGCACCTGGAGTATGGATGGGAGCGGTTTTAGGTCTTATAACCGTCATCCCTTCTTTGGGTATATTCTAAAGCTCACTTCCACCAGGACTGACATGAATGTTCACATGTGGCTTAAAGCCTCCATTTCTCTCATACTCTGCTCGTAGGATGTGCGACGTGTGCCTGGAGTTGCCCCAACTCTTGTCCGGTCGGCATCTGAGACCAGTGAGAAACGCCCCTTCATGTGTGCTTACCCGGGCTGCAATAAGAGATATTTTAAGCTGTCTCACTTACAGATGCACAGCCGGAAGCACACTGGTAAGTGTGTCCCCTGTCCAGCCTCATTTCCAGTGGCCGGTGGGCAAGGGGGATTCAAGAGCTCCTGCTCTTGGCTGTCCCACCACTAGGGACACCGGCAATTTCTTGGATTGGCAGTAGGCAGTGCTTTGAAAGATCTGGCCAAGATGATTTAAATAAAAGCTGCCAGGGGCATTTTCCAACCCGATGGTCTATCCTTTAGTAAAGAATTCAGTAAACTGTCTTCAGGAACGGCAGAGCAGAGTGGTGGAAAAAGAATTCCGCTGAACTAAAGAGACTTAACTTGTGTTTGAATTATGACTTCACAATCAACTGGTGAGACCTTGAGCAAGTTACTGAACCTCTCTTTGAACTTCTTTTCGTCTCATGGAAAATGGAGGTGGTAATGCCTGTCTTATTCCAGCTTTAAGATTAGATTTGCTTTTTTTTTTTTTTTTAAGATTTATTTATTTATTTATTTGACAGGCAGAGATCACAAGTAGGCAGAGAGGCAGGCAGAGAGAGAGGAAGGGAAGCAGGCTCCTTGCCGAGCAGGGAGCCCGATGCGGGACTCGATCCCAGGACCCTGAGATCATGACCTGAGCCGAAGGCAGAGGCTTTAACCCACTGAGCCACCGAGGCGACCCACTTTTTTTTTTTTTTTTAGAGAGAGAGAGAATGAGCAGGGAAGGGGCAGAGGCCAAGGGACAGACAATCTCCAGCAGACTCCACACTGAGTGTAGAGCCTGATGTGGGGCTCAATCTCATGACCTGAGATGATGACCTGAGCTGAAATTAAGAGTTGGACACTTAACTGACTGAGGCACCCAGGTGCCCCAAGTCTAGATTAACTTTTAAAATCAATTAAATGCAAGGCATTAACTATGAAGCACCTCGTATAGTCTCTATGTCAATAGGTCTGAATAAATAATAGTGTAACTATTAGAATACTTATTAGCATCTCTCAAGAGAGAGGACCTATTCTGGGAGTTTGGCAATCAGACAGTTTTGCGAGATTGATGAGCAAGGTCAATAAGACTTAAAGAGAGATGGTCCAAAGGAAAACTGAACTGTTCGGGTTAGTAATAACCGACCAGATAGGAATGGGAAAATGGATTTGGAGGTTTAATTTTTGTTTTCAATCTTAAAAAAAATGATTTTTGGTGATTTGTTAAGGAAAATGGGATTTTCCCACAGGCTAAGGGATCTTAACTTCCTCTGGGAAAGAGAATTGGCTCTTCTTGTTGCTGGCTACCTTGAGTGTGAACAGCCATTTCACAAAAGTTTGCTCTTTTCCTTGTGGGCACTGGACGGAAGTGTGGTTGGGTTTACCACTGCAGGGAAGAGTGAGTGAGCAGCAGTGAGAAGCCAGGCTTTCCTACAGGGGAGCTGGCACTTTTTTTTCCCCCTTAACTGGAAGAGTTTTATTGTTACGGTTACCCTTACTACTTTGTTATTGCTGCTTACTTTGCTCCGGGGAAGCCGAAGAAGAGACAAGCTGAATTCAGATCTCTTTGGGTCATTGGATTTTGCTAAGTTGTTGTATCTGGAGGACGCAGTTCTACAACAAACCTGAGTTTGTACTCAGCAGACCACAGGCTCCGAGGCTAAAGATGAGAGAGCTAGGGGCCTGTTATATTTTTACATGTCTCCCAAATGAGACCATTTGAAAAGCACTTGTGAAGTCTGTTAAGAGAACAATAAAGCAAAATTGTGGCTGGAGAAATGCAAGGGCATACCCTGAAGGCAATATGGTTGTAGAAACCTTGACTGGGGAAGAGGCACTTAGCAAGTAGGGAGGGGGAGATGTCTGTGTGAGGGGGAAGCAGTGGGCAAGGTAGCCATGACCCCCGCACCCTCTGATGATTTTAAGAAGCTCTTCTTTGCAGAAGACAAGGAGAGCAGCCTGTATTTAACAATCCTGGAGCCCTTCTCTTGGAAGAATGCAAGCTTTTCTTATCTACACATGACAGTAGTAAGGCTGTTGTACTAAGTACTTTTATATCAAATATTTTTTATGTGCCAGACTCTCTACACGCATTCTTTCATTTAATCCCCACACACTGACCGGTTATCATGTGGGTAAAATATAGTGGAAGCAGAACCCACACTCGTGCCTTTTCACTACAAGTCACAAGCCCCCTTCTCAAAGAGGTGGTAGTCTGTTTTGCAGCTAGGATTCATGTATGAAAAGGGACTAAGAGAGTATGTGACAATGTGCTAAACCAGAGGCTGGAGTTGGCTGAGAAGATTTGCTGATTTGAGCCAAAGTCATCCCAGAAGGAGGAAGGGCTTGGGCTTACTATCAAAGGGTCAGCAGGTTGGGAAGAGGAAGCAAAGAAGGAGCAGAAGCAGAAAGGCACCAAAAAGAAAGTAGACAGAACGGTTGTTGAAGTATAAGGCACTGGGCCAGATGTAAGTACAAAGTGAAGGAAAGGTTCCTGTCCCCAGGATTTTCCAGCCCCTGGAGGAAGGTGGCCATGGACCCAGTCTGCCAAGTCGGATGCTCTGTAATACGTCCTGTACCAAGGGAATGAAGGGCTTTCGAACCGAACATGAAATTTCCAAGAAGGCATCACAGAGGAAGCAGGTGGTATTGGCGAGGGATGTACCGTAGACTTGTTGACAGGAAGGAATGTGGAGATAGGGACAAAGGGCATTTGGTGTAAGCAAAGTACAAGGCAGATATAGGGAATGGTGAGCTCAGGTATAGCAGGAATAGAGATTAATCAGGGAAACAGAGGAGGTTATGAGGCCAGACAGGCAATGAGGGAATGCCCTATAACAGAAAGAACAGCTGGTCCTGGGATGGCTTGCTCTCCATCCCAGAACACTGGTGACTCAGAATTCTCATAAGAAGGTGGGAAGGCCCAAGGTCACTCAGTGCACTCACGGAACTTCGTTCCCAGTATTTGGCTGAACTTTCTCTAGCAAGGGCAGGGATGGGGTTTCTCCCTTCCGAGGCAGACGTTTGTGTAATCCCACTACTGACTTCTCTTGGATAAAGCAGTACTGAAGCCTTTCTAGATACTTCGGTTCCTGGTTTCACTTGAGTGTCTCACAAGCATGGAGCTGTTTAGGCTTGATCCAGGAATGAGAAAGCGGTAGCGGAAAACACCAGATCTTGAGACCATAAAACGTAAAACATTTATTACCTGGGACCAGCTCCAAGGCATATCCATTCCAGAATTTTGCCTCCAACTCAGCTGAAGAGTTAAGACGTCTTTGGTTTATTATTTTTCTAAAGATTCTCTACCAATATTTCTCGAGCTGTGCCTTTGTGCTTGGCACTGGGCAAAGAAGCCCTTTATGTGGATGGCCTGGCTCAAGCTAGTCATGAATCCTTCAAAGCTGTGAGACTAGTAGCCCCCTTTCTCGATAAGGAAATGGCTCTTCACCCAGAGCTTGAAGTGGCAGAGCTGGATGGGACCCTAGGGTCCAACATCAGAACCTGAGCTCCCGTCCACTTACAACTCAGAGATGAAGGACCTATCCTTATTCAACTCATCCCCTACTCCCCACTCACTGTCCAGGAGCCCGTGTGCAGGAAGGCCTTGAGCCTCTCATAGCAGCACACCGTGGTCTACCAGAGTGCCTTAGGCTCTTGGGGATCCCTCAGTCCCAGCAGGAGAGGTTGCCTTTCATGAGATCCCCATTTCCAGCAGCATTTTCAAATGGATTATGTGTCTTCCCCAAGGTGAGAAACCATACCAGTGTGACTTCAAGGACTGTGAACGCAGGTTTTCTCGTTCAGACCAGCTCAAAAGACACCAAAGGAGACACACAGGTTTGTAGGCTCCCTTCTCGTTGCTGGCAGTATGTTCTCTTGGGTTGCAGTTGATTTTGTGATTCTCTTTATTGTTGAATATGGATGTGAGAGGGTTAGCCATTTGCTTAACTTTTCCCAATAATTATGCACCTCCCCCCAACCTCTGGAGATTTTCCTTTTCTTAAGAAGAAAAAAAAAAAAAAAGAAAAGAAACATCCCACATTTCTCCTGCAGACCACAGAACAGTGGGCTCCCACTAGCCATTTCCTGATATGCTGAGGAGCGGTGAAGAACAAGGTGGGGAAGAAGCACGATCAATTTGTAGTGTGTGATTCACTTTTTCAGTCTTGGACACAGCCAAGACTCTGGTGGGAAGCTGGACATTTGTGATTACGGGTTAGCTGCTCCCCAGACAGAAACAGGTCTTCAGGGATTACTGTACGGAATCAGGTGGTCCATACCAGGCCTGGGGTGTGGGGGACATCTGAGAGAGATGCAGACATCATCACAGGGGGCTGGAAAGGCCCGTCTCTTCCGGCCACCTCCAGGAAGCTGGCCCCGGGGGCCTCCTTATGCTCCCACATTGTTAGGGCTGCGGCTAGACCTTCTCTGTCCATTTAGGTGTGAAACCATTCCAGTGTAAAACTTGTCAGCGAAAGTTCTCCCGGTCTGACCACCTGAAGACCCACACCAGGACTCATACAGGTAAAACAAGTGCGTAAACTTTTCTTCACATTTATTTTTCATTATTTTTTTTAAAAAGTACTGTTGAATGAGGTTGTTTGTGTTGGGAGAGATGGGAAAAGATGAGTGTAGCAGTTCTGAGCAGGTTTAGAGAGAAAAAGAAGGTGCCTGGCTCTCTTTAATAACATTGTTTCAGAAGTGATGAGGCTGGGAATTACAGAGCAGAAGGGAGAAGTGCAAAGAACACTCCCTTACTGTGTGTCCAGAAAGAAAGGAGGAGAGGAGCTAGGTCCCCACTGTTCCCAGTTTGCTGCATTACACAGTGTCGCTCCATTTGATAAGATCATCAACTTTACAGAAAAACAGCAGAAATTCTTGCAAGCCAAATATTTACCCTCCAGAGAGCTCACATTTCATGACGCTATTTTCAGAGACCTGAATCCTTGCTGGGCTAAAAGTTAATGTCCCAGGAGCAGGCATGGTTTCTGCCAAACTCATATCAGCATGTGGATATTATTCCCCCTGTACTAGTGCAGAGAGGGGAACAGGGCATTTATTCACTGGTCGCTGAAACTTTTACTTTTCCACAAGCTTGGTGTGATTCCTAATGAAAATAGCACCACCTTTGTTGTGTATTTTCTAGCTTTGGAAGGAGGGTCAAGGCTTAGGGTTATCTCGCTGTATCTTTGCAACATCCTTGTAAGAAGAGGAGGGTAGGCATGCTTTATCCCCATTTTTCAGATGAGGAGACTGAGGCCTGTAGTGATGAAATGACTTGTCTACAGTCCCAAAGCTAGTAAGTAGCAATCCCAATTCTTTCTGCTCCCAGCCCACCACGTCCCATGGCTTTCTTTTTTGGAGAAAGAGCATAAGTTTGTTTCACAGCCCAGGGAGGGCAGGAATCAGGAAGAGAGCCAAGGTCAGCAAAGCTGAGTGCCATTGAGAGACCAAGGAGAGCGAAGACCAACAAGAGAAAGGGTTGGGTTTTGTCCATTAGAACATGACCTTTGACAGCATGTCTGGAGGTTGGGATGGATAGCCAAGGGTCAGATCAGGAAGAGCAGAGGAATAGTGAGTGGGAGGTGAAGGAAAACATGAGGTCGTGAGCCCCCACGCAGTGGCAGATTCTCAGCCCCAATAGGCTGTATTTATAAACAGAGTCAAGACACCTGTGCCCGTCCCGTAGTTGATGGGACAGGCCTCTCTTTTGCCCTTCTCAGGTGCCTCTGGTATTTCTTCCTTTTCTTAGTCCTGAGCTCATAATTTGGTGAGAAAATTATCATCCCTTATATCCTGCTCCCCCCTCCTCTAACCCTGTGTCTGTAGGCGTATGTGCAAAATGACCCACACCACTGGCAGACTGTTTTACCCTATTTTGATCAGCCCCCAGTTCTGACCTTGAGACAGTGCCTCCTCTGGGATATTGCTCCCTGCTTGTGCCAACCAGTAGTTCTCAGAGGAGCCAAAGTGGGACCAGCAATATCCTGGGAAGTTTTCCTTGGTTGGACAGAGATTGGCTCCTGGGGCATTTTTACTTGGGAAAAAGCCACACACAGCTCCGTCTCCATTAGGGCCAGGCCTGGGAGGGGGGATCCTGCCAAGCGCATGGGCTTAGGAATAGACAGGCCAGGGGATTAAAGTCCTGCTTGGGTCTGCACTTACTAGTGATCTAGCCTCAGCTCCAGAGTGGGGATACTAATGCTTGTCTTGCAGAGCTATTGTAAGGGATACATGAAATAAAGTATACAGAAGATGTCCAGCACAAGGCTGGGCATATATTAGGCATTTCATAAATGCTGATTATCCTCCCTGTCCAGAATGAGGCTTGGAAGGAACTTCTGAGAGCTCCTTAGGTGGGGAGGTCTTGATCTTTCGGGAAGCTTGTTAAAAATCTTAAAACCATGCCTTGACTAGAACAGGGATTATGCTCTGAGTAACACTTTAAGGTAAAGGAAGCAAATACCCTGCCAACTGGTATCAGTGACTTATTTTAAAATACCCAGCCCATTCAGAATATCGACACAGACAGAGATATGTAAGCTACAGTCACAGCTCTACTACAGGAGGGCAATCAATCAGTAATACCCACAGTCATGAACCTGAGCCCCTGCAGCCCAGTGAAGCTGGATTCCCTGGGAAGACAGTGGAGGGGAAACATCTATGCAATTCACAAAACGGTCTAAGGGCAAAGGTTGAAACAAATGTTTTCCCCTCGATTACATATGTATTGCCCATTTTGATTAACTAGACTCTTTCCTCCCCTGCTATTTCCCCAGTCCTCTGACTTAATAATATTTCATCCTTTCTACAGTCGTTTAATCCTGCAGGGTCCAGAGGTGCTGCCCTTCCAAGGCTGCCCATGAAGTGAGCCCGATTTGTTAGCCTAGGGAAAGAACTGGGGGGGGGGGGCATTGGGGGTGAGTGCCTTGGGATGATTTAACTCAGGCCTTTGAGAGTTGAACTTGTGCCCAGTCTCTCTACCGCAAGTGTCTCTGACCGGCAATTGTGTCAACAGGTGAAAAGCCCTTCAGCTGTCGGTGGCCCAGTTGTCAGAAAAAGTTTGCCCGCTCAGACGAATTAGTCCGCCATCACAACATGCACCAGAGAAACATGACCAAACTCCAGCTGGCGCTTTGAGGGGGTCCGACCAGGGGACATGTCTGTGTCCCAGGCAGGACGGTGTGTGAACTCCTTTCAAATCTGACTTTAAAATTCCTCCTCACTCACCTCTCTAAGAAGGAAATGGCAGGTGGTCTTCTTCAACCAGCTTCCAAGACAAGATGGCCGTGCTGCTGGATCCCACCAGGTTTGCCCCAAGGCGCTGGGCTCTGCTTGGCTTGCTTTCGGCTGACCCAGAGGCCCTGGAGAAGTGGCCGACAAGGTCCAGTTAGTTCAAAGCCCATCTCCGCCATTTGGTCTGGGTTTTCCACTGGGAGAAGAGCCGTTGTTGGTAACGTCCTCCCGCCCCCTCTTCTCCTTTTACGCTCCTTTTCACTAGGAATGGAGTCACTGTACCATTTTCCATCATAGAATATTTACAGGCTGGGGCATGTGTATGTGTCTCCTAATGTAAACTTTTGTCATGGTTTCCACTTACTAACAGCCAGAAATAAATCAGAGAGCAAGGCACCGGGGCTGAGCCCTGTCTGAAATTCCGGAGGCTAGGCAGGCCGCTAGCCTGGACAACGCGACGTACTGCTCCCAGGCCCCTTAAAAGACATGTGTGTTTCAAGCAGCCTAAGAAAGAATCAGAACTAACCGGTACCTCTGTAGAGAAATCAAAGAGAATCTTCCCGTCGAGCTAATTCAATGTTAACATTAGCACAATGCTGTTAAGAAGCTGTGCTTGGAGATCTGAGATTTGGGGTTTATTTTTGACTTTTTGGAGTTGTAATCACATCCCTCTTCAGAGATGTACATCTCTCCTCACACAAAGGAAGTGGAATTCATTTTTATCATCTGGGGTGTCCTTAGAATGTATAGACCATGTTGGGTATGTGGCTTCAAGTTGTAAAAATTAAAGTGATTCTAGAAGAAAATTGGGCTGGTCCAGCATCCCCACTGATGAGACTGTTGTTAAGTAACTTTGAGTCTAACAGTGTATGAGACTTACTAGTGTGAGGAAATCCATTGTTTAAAGGTGGTTGAGTGTGTGTGCGTGTGTGTGTGCATGTGTGCTAAAGGAGGGTGTTTATTATTTACTATTGCTTGAAATTATTGTGTAAATGTATATATCTGATAATGATTTGCTCTTTGACAACTAAACCTAGGAAATGTATAAATGTTAGATGCATCACTGTTTTGGTGTTGATCTTACAACGTATCAATGATAACACTAAAAATGTAACCTGCATTTTTCACTTCACTCTCAATTAAAGTCTATTCAAAAGGAAAGTGGCCAGATTGTATCAGCTGCATTGTGTTCAAATCTTAAGAACGGTTGAGACTGTCTTAAACAGGTAAGAAGATGCTACGGGACATCAAAGGTCACTAGTGTAGTTTGTCCACATCCTGGCTACTGTCTGTTTCTCTCTGTCGAACCCCAGGAGGCAGTTATCCATTCTGGAAGCAGCCAGTCTCCCCAGGTGATGGTGCTTGCGCTGTGGTCAGATGGGTTTGTGGAGGGCTCGGTGGGTTTAATCAGGCTCTCCTTGTATCCCTAACAAGTGATACAAGATTCCAGGTCAGCAAATGAGACTAGGGATGCTAATGATGACTGGGCCTTGTCTGGAAAGTTCACAAGTACATACAGCAGTCAGGAGGCCAGAGGTTGAACACCTTGAACACCTAGCACAATTGAGTTGCCATCTGTGGTTGTTAGAAATCAGCTCGGCATGTGGAAAAGTGCTTAGGCTTTCCAGGGCAGCCGAGTGTAAACGCAAAGGTCTACATTATGTATGAACTATAAACTCTTTTTCTGGTTCTGATGTATGGTCTCTGAACTGTAAATAAGGAAGTTACCTTGGTGGTGCCCTTACCAGCTCCAGTAGCTTGGAATGCACATGCGCCCAGGTTTCACGTCTTTCTTCATAGCGTACCCTGAGCAGACGGCCGCTCAGCAACGGAGACTCTCTCCAGCAGCTCAGAGTTTGGGCCGCCTAAAAGTCAGGTCCTGAGGCCCCGCTTCGTTTGCATCTGGCTCTTGCATCATTGTTAATTATAGCTAGTATGGTGACTCATTTGTATCAGCCAGTTTTATCTTTTCCTGCCAGAAGACAGCATTTCTCTGGAGAAGCTCAGGACAAGCATGGCCAACGTCAGCAAGTCAGAGTGAGCCAGGTTTCACAATAAAAGCAAAGCCGCATTGTCTCAACAGCAGGAGGAAGACCAGAGATTCTCACACTGCCGGAGTGGTTTAACGGGCGACAGCTAAGGTCACAACCAATCTGGGTTCGAATCCTAAATCCCTAGTTTCTTCTTCTGTAAGGTAGGAACAAGATTCCCCTGCTTGGTAGGATTATTGTGAAGATTAAATTTAAAAAGAAAGAGAAGAAGGAAGAAAGAGGAAGGGAAGGGAATGAAGAGAAAAGAAAAGAAAAGATCTAGGACAAAGCAAAGGCTTAAGAAACTAATTAGCTAAGAACTCACCTGCTAATTTCCTTTAGCTCTGCCCTGTGGATGTTTCCTGGCATTGTCCAGCCATCTTCATTGGTCAGCCCTGCAAAATGACAAATCCAGGGCGCCTGGGTGGCTCAGTGGGTTAAAGCCTCTGCCTTTGGCTCAGGTCATGGTCCCAGGGTCCTGGGATCGAGCCCTGAATCGGGCTCTCTGCTCAGCGGGGAGCCTGCTTCTTGCTCTCTTTCTCTGCCTACTTGTGATCTCTGTCTGTCAAATAAATAAATAATCTTAAAAAAAAAAAAAAAAGACAAATCCGTTTTCCTATACCCCCAAGCAGAGGTGAGGTTTGCAGCAAGAGGGCTCTCGCCGGCATCCGCAGAGACGACATCTGCTTGCTCTGTGTCTTCTGTGAGGCTCTGGGTGGCAGTGAGTGTGTGCCTCTGAGACCGACGGAGCTGAGCCTCAGTCTGGTCGGGGGGAGCTCTCTGTACCTCCAGTGAGGCTGTATTTGGTGCGTGTGTCAAAATGTGCATTTTCCCCTCTTGCTTGACTAGAGTGTCTAGTTCAGTATATGATTCAATGTCTTTGAAAGCCCCCTTCTCCTTTGTTGGATTACTCAGACTGTTGCAGTCCTCTGTAGCCCCCTCATGTCTGAACTTGTGTAGCCTTCTAAGTACGTAACAATAAATCGTAACTTCAGTGGGTGTAGTGTAGATCTAGGATGATCTGCAAGGTCAGCGGGGCAAGTGTCATTGCCACTTTACAAACAAGAAGCTGAGGCAGGACTTGGTCTTGGTGTGTCCTGTACCCACTGAATCAGGCTCAGTGACATAGACTCATACTCCCTCCACTGTTTTCAGATCTGTGAACACTATCTTCCCAGCTGGACCGTGAGCCGCTAGAGAGGAGTGGATCTGCCTCTCCTGGGTTACTTAGAGAAAGGTCTTCTCAACCTTCAGTGACCATGGGCATCAGCTGAGGTATCGCCAAGGGGTGTGCTCAGATTTGGAAGCACTGGGGCAGGGCCTAAGAGTCTGCGTTTCTTACAAGCTCCCAGCTAGGGTGTAAACTGCCCTTTCCACAGCAAGGACCTAGAGAGTGAGCTCAATAAATCCTTGCTGAAAGGTGAAGAGATTTTCTCTTGACAGTCCTGGGGCCACACTGAACCTGTCTAGCCCAGAGAGGGAGCAGCCAGGAAAGATGGCCCCTGGGGCTATGCTGTGGGTGGCCCATGGAGCCATGGGTAGGGACGCTCATGCTGCAGGTGTTACCCCGGTGGATCCGGGAGAACCCATGGGGAGTTTTGGTTTCCAACCTGGTTTCCCCATCCTCTGTTGGTGACTCGCCACAAGCAGGGAGGCCTCCCTGGGCGAGATAAAGTGTGCTATGTATCCAGTCCTTATGCCTTCCATCATCCACATTGCCAAAGTAGCCCTCGACCTCCCTGATACCCACAACCTGGAATTCTGTAGCTTTGGAGAGAACTGACTCCCTGTGAGCCACCAGCCTTTGCTGACAGGCAGGAATTCCCCATGTCCTGCTTCTACCAGGAACCACTTGTTTGACACCTTGGGTGCCAGTGGGCAAAGGCAGTGGGCAAAGGTGTTTGCACTTCTGGTCTTGGACCAACAGGTGTTTCCGAGAGAGATTTGTGTGTATGTGAGAAGAACAGTGGCTCTCACCTGGGGGCATTTTTCTTCAAAGCCTCGCTGCTGGCTGGGTGGCTACTAAGAATTTCTTACAGGTAAATGCTTAAGACAGTAAGGGAAAGCAAGTTTCCACAGGAAGGAAGACAGATCTCTAAGAAAATGCGCTTCAATGACCGTGTTATGTATCAAGGGATTAAAATCTGTGCAAAGCATAATAAGCGAGTTTAAATGCTCATGATGATGAAGATCACACCTGGTCTGGTTTCTTGCACTGGGAAAGCAGCTGCTTCAGGGGAGGACGCTGGGCTTTTCTCCGTCTTTCAAGTGAAACCCTGATTCTGTTAGTTCTTGAACTGGCCTTGAGAAGGAAGGAGAGAGCCAGACAGCAGAGGAAGGGGCCGGTGGGTTTCCAGCCCAGCCAGCAGACAGCCCTGTGTACTCAAGTCCTGAATAAGGTCGGTTTTCAGAGACAGAGGAGAGCAAACTCAAGACCCAGGACTCTGGAGACTCCCTGCCTTTAGTCCCAGACTGAAAACCAGCCAGGTATGAGGGGAAGCCTCAGACAGATCGCAGATGTAAGCAGTGGAGGCAGACCAAATCAGCACATGCGAGCTGAAGAGATAACATGATATTTTTATGGAGCAGGGGAGGACTGAAGGCTGGGCCGGGGGAGATGGGGCCGAGATAAATGTGCAGGGTGGGTTGGTTGAAACAAGCAGCTTTTCCCCTTGCAGCCTCCCAGGGGCTTTGGGGATGTTGACACCAGGTAAGAAGGATTGCCTGACACGGCAAGGATTCTGAGGGCCACTGAGGAGGCAGCTGGACTCTGGGAGAAAGGGGGAAGGAGGGATGGAAAGAGGGAGACAGACAGCTCTGGCAAGAAGGATGAGACGGATGAGGGATGAAGTGTGGATGTCAGGGAGGTCTGACAGGAAGAGGGGGCTTCTGTCTGACAGGGCCTGACCCCCACGTGAACCGGCGCCAGCACTGTGAGCACACACCCGGGGCGCTCCCACATCGGAGATGCTCAAGTGCCAACAGGCAAATGATCATAACAGGGGCCATTTATTGGACCTTCGTGTGTGGATGGAGCCAGGAGTTCTGTTGAGAATGTTCCCATTTTACAGATGAAGAAACAGGTTCCAAGAAGTACATCCCACAGGGTAATACACAACCAGCTTATATGACCGGCTTGTACATGGCAGAGTTGAGATTCTCACCCGACTCTGACTCTTAGCCCCTTCCTTGTGCCCTATTTATTCTTCTGTCCCCAGACCCGCTGGCCCCACAAACCTGAGGAGCACCCACAATGCCTTGCCCACTTGTTCGTTCGAATACTGGGAACATTTGTCCTGTGGGGGGAGAAAGGATGCACATGATCGGCGCGGTGGTCTCTCCCCACATCTCCAGTTGCAGAGCTCTTTTGTAAAATGTGTTTTCATTCAGTATTTTATGTTAAATACCGGAACTTAAGAAATGACATAGCATAATGTGAGCCGGACAGTGATAAAAGGGGAAAATTGAGAAACACATTTAAAAGTTCAAGGTCAATGAGTACTTTTAAAAAGCAGCATCCTGCTTTCCCAAGGAGCTGAACGTCAGAGGGAATGGGCTAAGGAGGAAGCTGTTGGTTTCTGGCGATGATGGGGGAGGGGGAGTCCTGTGGATGTGTCCCATACATAGGACTGTCCCCACATCTCAGCAGGCAGCCTCCATTTTTCTAAGATGTCACTGGGTCCTTACTATCCAAACGAAGAGGGCCAGGGACACTGTCACAGATGCCTCTTGGACCAATTTTTCTGAGGTCTAAAGATATAATGACCCATGTCCCTGGCCTCAATTTGGGCACAGCTTTCCTTCCAGCCCCAACCCTAGCAAACCTCTCCCCTAGCAGGGGAGGAAGGACATGGCGATGCTTGGTCAGAGCTTGTGGAGATCTTATGGGGGAAGATAATCAAGTGGGGTTGCATGATGAAGATGCCTTTGAATTCACCACGTGGATAACACAAAATTCATTCTGAGGAATTTTCCTGATGCTGCCTTCTGGAGACAAGCTGCCACCACTTTTCCACAGGGACCCCGAGCCCCCAGAAGAGGCAGCTGAAGAGATGTGAATTTTGAAAGACTCCTCTATTCCCTAAGTGTTCTAGCAACATCTAACACTAGTGACAAGGCAGAATGGTTCTGTTTGCTGATCCAACCATTCACCTCTGATGAGAGCATCCCAGAACGGCCCAGAGCAGAGGATGAGGGCGTTGAAGCAGACCGTGGGGTGAACATGTCCTCCAGGGGGTAAGAACATTCTAGCAGCATGACACAGCCACTAAGAGCACAGGCTCTGCCTTCACACCCGTGAGACATCAAACACCTTCTGAACCTCCTGCAGGTTTGTCCAGAAGATGGAAGGTGACCTTGCAGGTGCTTAGCCCAACTATGCTCAGTGAGAGGCAGCCAGGTCTCTGGCTGTTCATCAAACAAGCTCTGGGGCACCCCCACCCCACTACACAGAAGAAAGGGGGGATGCCCTGGGAGAAGCCGGCCAAATTCCTATTGTCACACAATTGTCTCCATTTTCCTTGTGTGACCCACGCAACTCAGGAGGTTGAAGGAACTGGTGATGCAAGGTCACTTCCCCACCTGTCAGTCACCTCAGAGAGGAGGGTGTGGGCAGGTGGGACTGGGCAGGACCTACCCTCATCAGGGGTCCTGTGGCATCCTTTGTGTAAAGGTCCTCTCTGAACCCATCAAAGTGCCTTCTGTGGGTTCAGCTTCCCAAATGAAAGGGGGAAAGTATTCAGAAGACTTAGACACAGGGATTTTGTTTTCACCGGTGTGTGTGGGCAAGTGGGACAGTATCGAGGAATTGGGAACTCTATGGGTTTGCAGGCCAGTTGGGGGCCTTGGAGACAACTTGCCATCTAAGTTGCTGGCTGATAGGTGCCCCAGATGAGCAGAGCAGTGGCTCAAATAACCAAGAGCATCAGTGATTAAAAACTTCTGGAACTGGGTTCTGAAATGAATTTATGGCATGTGTATGTTTAATCCATAATGGTAGATTCAGCTCTCAAGTTATGGTCATCTACATGATGCCACCAAACCTGGATGAAATGGGGTACCTGGGTGGCTCAGTGGGTTAAGCGTCTGACGTTTCAGCTCAGGTCATGATCTCCGGGTCCTGGGATCGAGCCCCAGGTTAGGCTCCATGCTCAGTGGGAAGTCTGTTGAGATTTTTCTCTCTCCCTCACACCCTGCTCCTCCCCCTGTTTGTGTGTGTGCTCTTGCTCTCTCTCTCTCTCTCTCTCAAATAAATAAATCCATTTAAAAAACCTGGATGAAACTGAAAAATTTGCTCATTTATCTGACCATCCACTGCCAAATCTCCAGAAACCTCATTTCATTTTGCCCACTTTCCTCCACACTTGTCCTGTTAGGATTACAGGCTCTTGTGAATAAATGACACACGGTTTCATTCCCCAGATCTGTCACTTACCAGCCCTGTGACTCTGGACAGGTTGACTTACCCCTCCTTTTGCTCCTCTGTAAGGTGGGACTGTAGCATTGCCCTCATAGGACAGTTGGACGGGTTACATGGGGCCAAGTGCCCGTGTTGTGCTTGGCCCATAGTGGGAAGTTAATATACAGCAGCATTTGCTCTTGTTTTATCTTTGACACTGTGGGTACCCTCCCTGGGTATCTTGCTATCGGTCTGGCTTGGCGTGCTGGGGGAAACCTCTTGGCTTTTCTTGGCACTGCCCCTGGTTGGAAATTAAGGAGGGGGCCAGAATAACAGCCAGATGGGCCCATATAGACAGGGCACTCAGTCCCAGGTGAGTCTCAGCCCTCGTCCTGCTACAGGCATTCCTGCCTACAGCTCTGGGAGATGGAATGCAAACACCAGGCGAGTTTGGTACCATGCCCCAGACTGCCAGGATGCACTCCCAGAAGCAGATATGTGCAGGCTCACCGTCCCCCCGCCCCCTGGCGCCCCCCACCTCCAGTCAGACGAACTCATTAGGACAGTCTGTGATAGGGTGCTGAAACCGGAGGCTCGTTCCTGCGGGCCAGGCATGGGGAAGTCTCGTCCCTGCTGAGCCTCTACAGCTGATAAAGGCAGCCTCTGCTGGCAGATTTCATTTTTCACCCGGCCATCTGCATCCAGTCAAGGGTAGCTTGTCTTTCCGAAAAACCTCCTCATCAGCGTCAACCCTGCACAACCTCTCCCCTGGGTTAGCCGCCACTCCTGGTGCTCAGGGGGTGGGGGTGGGGGGCTCGGGGACGGTGTGGTGCCAACGAACCAGCGAACCAGCATCGCCAGACGGTGCATGGAAGCATTGACCTGGATGGGCTGTTTCTATGGCAGATGCCCTGCTGCTTTTCACCAGCCCAAGTTATTCGAGTTAGCGCTGTGTTAACTGCTCTAGAAATCTCCAGAGCAGTGTTTTTATTTTCTTCCCTTTATGGTTGCTGGGATGCACTGTTATCACCTGTGCATGGAGAGAATATTGCTACTCTCTCCTGTCACTGTTCTTCCTTTCTCTCTTGCTCTTCCCCTTTCCATTCCTTCCTTCCACTTCCCTCGGGCAGATTGGAAGTTCCCAGTTTGAGATCGTCAATCCGAGATAACCCTGCCCTCTGATGCTGGGCTTCTCATGGCAGTCCCGAGGGGACACCCTGCACAACACTCCCCTGTAGTGTGTCCCTATAGAAGTCTCTTAGGTTTGAGGGGAGGGTACTTAAGAGAAGGATCAACTTTGAGCCTTAAAGTCCCCTACCTTTTTTTTTTTTTTTGGTTCACTCTGGGTCTTCCCAGAACATCCCTTCAGAGCTGGTATTGGCCATTGTCACCCAATGACTATCATTAGAACAGCTTTCATGGACCTTCTGGAGAAACAGACATTCTATGTTGGCTGAGGAGTCATGTCACTCATTGCCGAATGTGAAACTGGAGAGAAGTTTATAATTTTATTCATTTAGCAAACACATATCGTGAGCCTTCTATGTGTCTGACCCCTAGTTCAGAGATGAAGCAAGCATGGCCTTCTCCCCAAGAGCCTCATGGTCTGGTGGGAGAAGCAGGAACTTAAACAGATGGTCCAAGGGTGGGCAAAAGATCAAGCATGAACTTTGCCTAAAGAGCTTCGGGAAGATTTAACAGAGTGTTTTTCAGCCTGGTCTTAAAGGATGCATAGGAGTTTCTGAGAAGGAAGAGAAGGGAAGAACATTCCAGGCTCCAGGCAGAAGGAACTGCAAAAATTAAAAAGACAGGGAATATCTTAGTATACCTAAAGCTATATAGTAGGGAAGGGGGGCACTGGGCCATTGTCCAAAAAGACTGCTGCTTTCTTAAGATGGTGCACCCTTGGATCTGGTTACACAGTGGTGTGTAAAACTGGCTTCCACTGGCTTGTGAGCCAGTAGTAAATGTTTAGAATTTTGTTGGGGCACCTGGGTGGCTCTGTTAGTTAAGCATCCAACTCTTGACCTCAGCTCAGTTCTTGATCTCAGGGTCGAGTTAAAGCCCTGCATTGGGCTCCATGCTGGGTGTGGAACCCACTTATGAAAAAACAAAAAAGATTAGACTTTTGCAAGACAGTTGTTAAAACATTAGTCGCTTGGTTTGGGAGTTTTTATACCGTAGAAATTGGCAAGTGCTACAAAGCAGAACTGCTTTTGTTCGTTTGTTTCCTGGAGAGCCATTTTACAGCACCAAGTGTGTTTGTACTCAGTTCACTTATTCCCCTTTCCCAGGAAGGCCCTGCTTTGGTTCTTTGTAAGCATCTGGCCTTCAAAGACGGGGTCAAAGACAAGTAGAACAACACTCCCCTTCCCTCTGTTTTGAAGAGGGCTTGGTGTGCGCAGGCCTTGTCCCTGCCTCATGCCATATTCTTAGGCTTCCTCCCACAGGTCCACTCTAAAGCCTTACTGGGGCCCAACCTAAAGTCAGCCCCGCTGGGACCATCACAGCCCCGGGTTCCTCCCTCCTGGGCGCAGCCGCCCTCGCCCAGAAAGAGCTCCTGCTGGGATGCGGGGCCTCGGACCAACGCAGGAGATCGCAGCTTAGCCAATGTCAAGGAAGGACAGACTTTTTTTTAAAAAATTAATTATTTATTTATTTTTAAATATTTTATTTATTTATTTGACAGAGAGAGGTATCACAAGTAGGCAGAGAGGCAGGCAGAGAGAGAGAGAGAGAGGAGGAAGCAGGCTCCCCGCTGAACAGAGAGCCCGATGTGGGGCTCGATCCCAGGACCCTGGAACCATGACCCGAGCCGAAGGCAGAGAGAGGCCTTAACCCACTGAGCCACTCAGGTGCCCCAGGACCGACTTTTTAAAGAAACACTTTTTTTCTTCCTTTGCACCAAACGGGCTAGTTATTTCATTGTTGGTTGACACAGCCTTGGCCTTGATAAGTCTCTGTGTGATTGCTCAGGGCCTGAAATCTCAGCCTCCCAACCGTCCTCCCACTGCAGCGTGATAGAAGGAGCAAAACAAAACATGTTCTGAATGCGGCTCGGCTGCTAGCCTGTGGTGTGTACAAGCGTATACGAGTTTCTTAACCTCTCCGAACCTCATTGTCCTCATCTGCGTAACGGGAATAGCAAGCTCACCTCCTGTGGTTGCTGGAAGGATTTAACTCGACCGTGTGCGTAAAGGACCTGCTGTGCCATTTCGTCTCTTTCCTCCACGTCAGCCCTCACCACCGCCCAGACTACTTCCACCCACTGCCTTATCCTCAGTTAACTAGTGGAGTGGGAACTTCACATTTCTTCTGCTGGACCCTATTTGGAGCGTATTCATTAGGTTGGGGAAAACGTCAGTGACCCATCTGGGGAGAGAACTCGTGGCTACAGCTTTATTACTTCCAGGTTCGAACCCCTCTGAACCTGTAAAATGTGAGTTTTTCTAGGTTTATTTATTTAATTTTACTTATTTACTTATTTAAAAGATTTTATTTATTTATTTGACAGAGAGAGATCACAAGCAGGCAGAGGGTGGGGGGAAGCAGGCTCCCCACTGAGCAGAGAGCCCGATACGGGTCTCTATCCCAGGACCCTGAGATCATGACCCCAGCTGAAGGCAGAGGCTTAACCCACTGAGCCACCCAGGCGCCCCTACCTTATAGGTTTATAGTGAGAATCAAATGAGACAATGCATTTTAGGCGGTTAGCGGTTTGGCAGGTGCCCTGTGAGCCGTCAGTGATGGGAGCTGCCAAGGTTTCACTTGCTACGACTAAATAGGGTTGAAAGGAGTCTGTGCATCAAAAAACCATAGAACTGGAAGGAAGCTTAGAATCCAGTCCTCTCATTTACAATGACTCAAAGGGCCACAGTGGCAAATGGCAAAGCAAGGACTCAAATCTAGGGATCCTAACTCACAGGTCAGAGTTCACCATGTCTCATCAGCAGAAAGTGGTTAATCCTCATATGGGACTTTTTTTCCCTATTGAAGTTGGAAGACCAGAACAACCCTCAAGGAAGATCATTAATATTGGGATTTGTTATTTTGAGGCTAATTAGGACTCACATTGCTGTGATCACCAAGGGAGAAACTGTAAGAGCCTGGGGCCTCGTTTCCAGGAATATGGAAGCTGTTACACGGTCCCTCTGAGCGACCCGGTGGGGACCCGCGCCCCTGATTGCTGAATCTGGACATACATCATCCAGAAACCTGGCTGCTCCTAGCCAAATACGAGTACAGGCAAGACCCTCAAACTGGGATTTTAGATCTCTCTTTAGGGAAATGAGGCATTTTATCAGATTAAGACAAAACTGGGGAAATTGGCAAAAATCAAATATCAGCCTCATAATAAGTATATCTGGAAAGATATTGACCATATGTAATATGCAAAAAAGTGATTTTTAAATAGATTTCTTTTTCCTTTTTCTTTTCCTTCATTTTTATGTTGGCCCTTCGTTTGAGATGACCATTGACATTCATCACTGTTGAAAACCTTCCTCTAGGAGCTGGCCTCTTTTTTTTTTGGCATTTTTGGCCCCTGTTTTAGTGTGAATACAAAAGACATAAAAGCATGGGAAAGGAGGGCTGAGGGGAGGTCAGCCCATCTCTCTCCCCCATGTGATGTCTTTATACCAATCCCTAGTTAGTTGAGCAGAGGGGTGAAAATCGAAGGCTTTGGAACCAACAGGCCTGGGTTTGTGTCCAGCTCTGCTGCATTCCTCGTGTTCCAAGGAAGTCATTTCGCCTCTGCTCATCGCATTCTCTTATCTCTAAAAAGGAAATAATAGTGGTACTTGCCTATATCTGTGTGGGTTCAAGCAAGAGGCAGAAACCACACAGTGATTTGAACAGAGGTGGTTTAATCTAAAGAAGTATCGGGTGTGGAGAGGTCAATAACTAGAAAGATGTGAAGAGAATTCTAGAGGGTACACCAGAGCTGAAGGAAGGTACCCAAGGGAAGGACGATCTTGGGGTAGGGAGGCCTTCCCTGAGGCTGGGGTTCAGACTCAGTTGGAGGTCGCAGCCCACCAGATGGCAGAGGCGTTTGCTGGGCTATTTGGCCCAGCGCTGGTATACAGTGGCCAGACAGGAGGAAGCAGCCCAGGGACAGGTGAGCCCGGGTGGGTGGGCTGGAGGAAGTAGGGCGCTGGGAGTCTGCTTCCTGGCAGGTGACACTTGGCCTAGGATTTGTGGTGTCAGTGTTGGGAGGGCCCTGAGAGACGATCCTCCAGGACAGGATGCAGACAAACCTGGTCTGGTGGGCAGGTGCACAGGGGAGCTGGGGAGCCTCGGGGAGGCCTGAAGAGTTTGCAGCAGGAAAGACACAGCGAGGTGGTCACTGGGCTCTGGGCAGGGGCTGTGAGGCTGCAAAGGACTGGGTACCCTGGGTAGAGAGGAGCACCCCTGGGTGGTTCCCACATGGGAAGGGGGGTAATGCCTGGAGCAGCGGCAGCCAACAGAAGCCAAGGAGCACAGCACAACCGGGAAGATATGCTTCTTCCTCTCATCACGTTCCTCCATTGCCCTCTACTGACAGAGTTTCACACAGTGGTCACGGTGAAGAAGACAGGCTCAGAGTCCCGTCAGTCACTGCAAGGCAGGTCCTGAAGGGTGAGTTTGGAGCTGAGCAGCCATACACTGACTGGCACACAGGTTCAAAGAGTTTTTTGAGGGACAAAATGAAAGAGGTCATGGAGGGTCCTTATCATGCCTGGTAACTTTCAGTAAATGGAATCTGTTCTCTTGATTTCTGCTGGGGGTATCAATCCACATTTCCCAAAACATGTACCAAGGTCTTTAATTTATGTGGTAATAAACTCCATTGTTAAAGAGAAGCCAGCTCAGAAGAACAGCTTGAATAACCAATAAAAGCTCCAGGCAAAAGCCATTCCAGAGGCCAGAGGCTTTGAATGGTGAGAATTAGCAGGTAAAACCTTTAGATCTGCTCTCTGGGCACCTGCAGCCTGGGCACCCTGGGAGAGGACTGCACCTGCCCCCCATCCACCAAGATTTAGAGTGAGGCTCCCCAACAACGCCACCTGTTTGTGACCTTATACCCTCTCCCCGCCTCTGCATGGTTTCCTGATGGTTCTTTCCCACATTTTCCTGCATGCAAGCGACTCCATTGGGTCCCCAAATCTTGTGAATGGCTTCATTAAAAGAGACCTTAGGGGCCACCTGAACCGACTTCATTGTCCTGATGAGGCGCAGAAAGGTGAAGGAGATTTTCCCAGGTCATGCAGTTCCAGGCAAGACAGTGACTGGAATGTGGGTCTTCTGAGTGCGAGGCCCGCGTTTTATAACCATAAATGGCATTTCCAAAGGTGTGTCAATATAGGGGTGTGTATCTGCTTGGATAGTGGCCCCCAAAAGTCGCGTCCTCCCTGGAACCACAGAATGTGACTTTATTTGAAAATAGCCTCACGGGGGATGTAACGCTTGTTAAGACGAGGTTATACTGGAGTAGGGTGGGTCCTTAACCCAATAGGACTCCTGTCTTCCTCAGAAGAGAAGGAAAAAAAAAAAGAGAGAGAAGAAGAAAAGATGGAGACAGAGACACAGAACATCACATGGAAACAGAACAGAGATTGGAGTGATAACAATCCAAAGGACGTCAAGCATTGCTGGAATCTGCGAGAAGCTAGGAGCCAGGCATGAACAGATCCTCCCTCGGAGCCCCTACCCAGTACTTCTGGCACCTTCATTTCAGACTTCGGGCCTCCTGAACTGTGTGAGATAAATTTCTGTTGTTTTAAGCCACTCCGTGGTGGGAACCTAAATCCCATGTTCAAAGACACATGTCCAGTGGTTTTATGTGTCAGGAGATACTGCGCCTGATGGATACCCACGGTTGCTTGTCACATTTCACAGAAAATTTTATCTCAAGTCGTCAGTCTTGCCATCAGGATTCACCGGGCGTCTGTCCTCCATCCATCCCTTTGCTCTGGGATGAGGGAGATGCTGAAGCATAGAGAGGTGGAGAAATTTGCCAGGTCCTAAGGCCAGTGAGTGGCCTGCTGGCATTTGGAGCGGTTCTCTTTGCATCCCAAGTCACTGCTCTTTCTATGGCACCATAAATAATCCTTTTTATTACACAAATTCTTCCAAAATATCAGAGATGGATCTGTTAACTGAGGCTGTTCTACGAATTGAATTTGGTTTTGATCTTTAAATCTGAGAAGGACACAGCTCCACCTTGACCCTGCTCCCCCTACCACCAAACAATTTCAACTAATTTTACGTGGGAAAAGATGCAAAAGATGTATATTGTGTCCATGAGAATAAACACCACATATGAAAAGAATTGTCCATTATGGTAATACGAAATTTAATCTAGGAATAGAAGATGTAATCTGTAGAAACTATCAACAGTTTCCTATTAAACAAGAAAAATAAATATCTTCATAAATCCAAATGCCTTAATAAAGAGTCTATCATTTTCCTTGGTCACACTTAAAAATTCGATAGGAAGACTTTCTTGACACACACACACACACACTCGCATACTTACACTTGCAGATTAATCTCAAACAATTGAGATGCCATTTCACATTTGCTAGAACAGTGAAAAAAAAAACCCTAACAATGCCAAATACTGACAGAGATGTGGAACATTTGAGATCCTCATACACTGCTAGTAAGAGTTTAAAATGGTAAAGTCATTCTGGAAAACTTTTTGGCAGTTCCCTATAAAGTCAAATATATACCTATCCTCTGACCCAACAACTCCACCCCTTAGTATCTACTCAAAAGAAATGAAAACATCCGTCACCAGTAAGAATTACACCAGAATGTTTATATCATCTATAATCACAATAGTGAAAAATTAGAAACAACGCAAATGTCCATCGACAGGAAAATGAGTCAATAAATGGTGGCAAATTCATGTAAGGGAATACTAGTCAGCGATAAAAAGGAATGAATGACTAATCGATGCAACCATCCAGATGAATCTCAAAAGCAATTTGAATAAAAGAAACCAGACACAGAAGAGAACATACTGAACGATTCCTTTTTTTTTTAAGATTTTTTTTTTTTTTTGACAGAGACACAGTGAGAGAGGGAACATGAGCAGAGGGAGTGGGAGAGGGAGAAGCAGGCTCCCCGCGGAGCAGGGAGCCCAGTGTGGGGCTCGATCCCAGGACTCTGAGATCATAACAGGACGCTGGGATCATGACCTGAGCTGAAAGGCAGATGCATGACTGAGTCACCCAGGCGCCCCTGAATGATTCCTTTTATATGAAGCTCAAGAAAAAGCAAAATAACTCGATGGTGATGGAAACCAGAAACGTGGTTGTCTATGGAGAGAGGAGATTAGCTGGAGGAGGGCACAAGGGAATTTTCTAGAGTGATGGAAATGTTCTGTATCTTGATCGAGGTTTTAATTACTTACTTGTATACATTTATCAAAAATCATCAAAATTTTCCCTTAAAAATCTGTACATCTCATTGATTTTACCCCAGTTAAAAAAAATCCTCGAGTCTGCGTCATTACCCTTGAGGAGGAGGAAGGGAACAGAACGTTTGCAATAGAGTCAGTAAATAAAACAAGAATAGAAAAATGTTAAAAATTGTTGGGGCACCTGAGTTGCTCAGGTGTTAAGCGTCCACCTTCGGCTCAGGTCATGATCTCAGGGTCCTGGGATCGAGCCCCACATCCAGCTCCCCATGCCTGCTTCTCCCTCTCCCACTCCCCCTGCTTGTGTTCTCTCACTGTCTCGCTCTCTCTCTCTCTGCCAAATAAATAAATAAAATCTTTTAAAAAATTGATTAAAAATTTTAAAAAATTGTTGAGTTTGGGTGTTGAGTACAGGGTGGTTTAGTATCCCTTTCTCTCTACCTTTGTGCATGGTGAAACTTTCCACAAGAAAAAGTTTTTAAAAAATTAAATGCAAAACCCAAGCCATCCTTAGTGTAGAAGGACCGAAGCAATTCTTCCTGAAAATGAAAGTGAACAAAGATGTCTCTTGCTATAATCTCTGTTTCACAGGGATTAGGATCCCCTGGCATGATCTATTCACACGGCACCTTAAAAAAAATTGCAAAACCAACCTGTCAACTCTAATAGACCAAGTTCTCTTAAATTTTACGTTTAAAATCCCAAACATGTACTGATGTCTTAACATAAAAATGTTAATATTTTTGCTTGTTTGTTTGATTCCCTTGCCATCTCTATGCTTCTGTATGAAAAATCCTCCAGATTTCAGAATTAAGGAAACTTTTACCACCTGAAGAAACAACTTCATTACCCCCAAACATTTTGGGGGTTACCTTTGGTAGGGTTGATGGAGTCTGGATGCTGACCACGGAACTGTCCACTGGACTGATGGGATTCGCTGAGCTTTATCTCTGGTCCTGTATCTCAGTGTCCCCCGATGCAAGTCACAATTCCCAACTGTTCTCTGTACACATAGAATTCTGCACACCTCCCAGTCAACTATCTCATCACTTGACTGGATTTTGCATTTCTTTGATTCTTAAGATATTTAAATGTTTCTGCTCTAGTTTTAAAGGCCTTTAAACTTGGTAGAATCCTTCATTCTTTGAATATTTTTCCAGTCTTGGAGCCCAGCAACACATAAAATCCTTGAAAACAACAAACAACTGGATTCTGGATATTTCTCATTGCTTTGCCTGACCTCGTGCTCACAACTTCGAAAATTATCCTAGTGACAGTGAAGACAGGCCAGGAATTTGAAATGCTGTAATTGTTTAGAGGTTAATGTTCCTTGAATTCCATTTTTCTCTTACAAAGTTGCTACGTTCATAATGATAATACTTAAAGGAAATAAATTGCCTCCGGTAGCTCATAGATCATACAGTTTTTCCTTGTGCCAAATGGTACTTTTGCCCAGAAAAATAATTCCTCTCTCTGAGGGACAAGTACTAACTAATTGCTCTCTGTGAGGGGCAAGTATGAATATTAAACTACTGGGAGAAATTGCCTCAGTCTTCTTACAAGTGCAGTGTGCCCAGATGTGCAGACAGAGCTCTCTTTGATGGCGATGCTGGGTCAAAATCAGAGCTAAGAGGAGAATCAACTCATTGCTGCCATTGCTGATGCTGCTGAGAAAGGCCTGCTCCCCCCTTCCCCACCCCCAACAGCTTCCCATTAAAAACCAACCAGCCTGGATTTCATCTTAGTGATCAGCCTGAGGAGTTTTCCTTTCGACTCCTCCAGGGACCATTGTGCACTCAGGGTCGTTTGCTTTTCTCTGTACTTGGTTAATGCTACTTGATACCCCAACTCCAGTGGGCAAACTGTCTGCCTTTTCTCTCTTAGTCGATGGGACTCAGAGTGAGAGCATGGACATGTGTGCAGCAGCAGAATCACCCTTGTCCCTGCTTGCCTTGCATTTACTTGCTTTCCTTTTGTCCCCATCCCCTGCCCCCAGTGGCTCTCAGGTCATGGTTTACTGAAGCACAGCCCAGAACTGGATATACAAGTAATAATACTAATCCCTCACATTTACTAAGCACATACTTTGTGCCAGCCACTGGGCTAAATGCACTCTGTGGACATTTCATTTACGCTTCACACGGACACAAGGACACAGCTGTAGCCAACTGCTTCCCAGGCATCTCCACTTGGTTCTCCCACAGGTGCCAGCAAGTCAGCATGTTCAAAATGGAGCCCATCATTTTCTTCCTGAAGCCTCCTCCTCCTCCCTCAGTGGCTCCAGCCAGAAACCTGGGAGTCATCCTGGTCTCCTCCTTCTTCCTTATGCCTTCGCCCAACATCCAATCAATCACCAAGCCCTGACAGTCCTAAATCTAAATCTTTCTATACTGTCTCCACTTGTCTATAGAACCCCGCCCCTATCATCTGTCTCTGGATTATTGTAACAACCTCCTAACTGTTCTCTCCACTACCAGTCCTGCCTGTTTCCACCCACGAAGAACTTCTCTAAAATGTGGGTCATCTCGTCTCACTGCCCTTTGCCCTGAGGATAAAGCCTAGACATCCTGGGGGGTTACCAGGCCTTTGAACACCTGACCCCTACCTTGCAGCGTTGCTCAACAACTCACAGCTCCAAAGATCGACTTCATTTTCTACCACATTTGAGCCTTTGCTCTAAACTTTGTCTGGATCCCTCCTTCTGTAGCCTCCTCTTCCCATTCTCCCAAATCTCTCTTATTCATCCTCTGGGTCCAACCTAAACAGAGAAGCATTTCCTGAACTCCCAATCTGCCATCCATGAGACCTGTCCTACAGCCCCACATTTCTCCTACAATTGCACCTACCACAGCAACTCCAGACTCTTACCTCCTATTGCAGGCAGAATAACAGCTCCCCAGATTTCCTCCTGGAGCTTTCATGGGAATGCAGCTCTGATGACATACTTTGATTTTAGTCTAGTGAGAACCACTTTGGACTGCTGATCTTCAGAATTGTAATATAATACATTTTTGTTGTTTTAAGCCACTGAGCTTGTGGGAATTTGTTATAGCAGCAATAGAAAACTAATACATACTCTATGTAGATTTTGTTCATCTCTGTATCCCTAGTACCCAGAGCAATGACTGGCCCACAGTGTGTGCTCAACAATATGTTGGCCAGAGATACCACTTTGGAAACATTATCCTTCTTATTTTTCTCCTAGCATTCTGCTCTCCCTCTCCCGACTCTAGTTGCTAGTTCCTGGCTTTCTAGTTCCTGGAATAGGTATGATAGGAAGAGATGGCTGGCTGGTAACCTTTTTGAGTTTTTATGCATTTTTGTATTTGCATTTGCCATGGAGTGAAAGAAATCATGGAGGGAGTGACTCAGAAAAGAAATCACCACAATTTAAAAGAAAGAAGGATTTCTTCTGAAGATCAGTAAGACGTTCCTTTAGGCAGGAGGAGGGGTTTGGGAAGGGAGATGGCAAGACTCCAGAAAGAGGTGGCTAAGTGGTACGTCTTGGGTAGACAGTGTGGTAGGGCCCCATAGACCCCCCCCCAGCTGAATGTCTAGTGCCCTCCAGGCCCGAAGGGGACAGGCAGACAGGGGAAGTGTCTCAGTCAATACTTGTGTGCAAGGATTGCTGGAACAGCAAGAAGACAATATTCCAGGCTTTGGCAGTGAGTCTCCTGAAACTTGCATTAGCCCTGTTAACATTAAACCAGATTGGACCCCAGGGACATGGGACTTTGACATAGGAATTAAGTTCCATTCTAGGAAAATCAAGTTATATTAGTTCTCATGCTCTTGGGTGTGGATTACAGTTCAGCCCCCCGCCATGTATCCGTACCCCTGAGAATCAACTCTGTCACTTTAGTAACTGTCCGACCACAACTCACAACTCTTTCTTAGCTATGGAAGAAAATATATGTTAATCACCCAGACCACAGCAAGTGTTTCTAGTCCATCTGGATTTTCGAAATGAAAATTTGGATCTCTGAGGCTTCTATTTTTGTGTGTCCATTCATTGCATACATTCAAATAGTAAGATCACGCAGGACAGTGCTTCAGGGCAGGCACTCTGCTGGGTTCAAGTTCCCTGCTCAGTGACTTGCTGGTTGTGACCCTTGGGCAACTCTCTTAACCTCTTTACAAGAAGCTTGTGAGTTAAGCTAACCCATAACCTCTCATCAAGATTACTTGAATGAGGGGCACCTGGGTGGCTCAGTGGGTTAAAGCCTCTGCCTTCGGCTCAGGTCATGATCCCAGGGTCCTGGGATCAAGCCCCACATCAGGCTCTCTGCTTAGAGGGGAGTCTGCATCCTCTGCCCCCACCGATCTCTCTGCATGCCCCTCTGCCTACTTCTGATCTCTGTCTGTCAAATAAGTGAATAAAATCTTGAAAAAAATTATTTGAATGAATATGTATAAAATACTTCTGTTTGGGTGTGATGCCTAATTTACTTTGTGTTGAACTTTTTTTTTTTTTAACCTGATATATGCATACAGATTGAACTAATGTCCCTTGCTCTAATTAGAGACAACAGAGATGACTTCTTAATATAAAAGCACCCCTCTGGCGCTCAGGCAGGCATGTAAGGGCTAGTTGTTATTAGCATGTGCAAGCCCTGTTCTAGGTCCTGGAATGACAATGGATAAAAGCGAAATTCTGCTCCCATGGAGCTTCCATTCATCAGGAGAAACAGACAAAAACAATAACAAAACCAAATGAATATTATTTAGACCAGCTGAAGAACAATAAACAGGGATAAAGGAGATGGGAACTCCATTTTAAATAGGATTTATATGGTTAGAGACCCAAAGGAAGTCAGAGAGGAGGGAAGAGGGAGCATCCCAGGTACAACAGTGGAGTGCAGGAGCCCAAGATGGGACATGGACGCGTAGGAGGACAGGAGGAGGCTGGTGTGTTGGGGCCAATGGGCAAGTACTAGGTGAGTTCAGAGAGGTTGCAGGATCTACCTTGTAGGGAATTGTAAAGACGTTTGTTTTTATTCTGGGGTGGGAAACCACTGGAGGCTTTTGAGCAGAAGAGTAACTTGATCTGACTCAAAGATAGAAAAGATCATGGCCCAGCAATTCCAATCCTAGGTAAGTTCCTCAAGTATTGAAAACAGGTAGTCAAAAGAAAACTTGTATGAGAATGTTCATAGCAGCACTGTTCACAATAGTCAAAAGGTAGAAACAACCAAAGGTCCATCAGCTGATAACTAGAAAATTAAATTAAATTAAATGTGGCATAGCCACACAATAGGATATTATTCAGCCATAAAAAATAATGAAGGGGACGCCTGGGTGGCTCAGTTGGTTAAGCAGCTGCCTTTGGCTTGGGTCATGATCCCAGCATCCTGGGATTGAGTCCCACGTCCGGCTCCCTGCTCAGTGGGGAGCCTGCTTCTCCCTCTGCCTCCCACTCTGTCTGTCTGTGCTCGTGCTCTCTCTCTCTAGCAAATAAATCAATAAACTCTTTAAACAACAACAAAACAATGAAGTACGGATATATACTATAACATGAGTGAGACATGAAAACACGGTGAGGGAAGCCAGACTAAAATGGTCTCATATTGTATGAGTTCATTGTATGAGTCTCTGTGGGCAAATCCATAGAGACAGAAAGCAGACTCATGGTTGCCAGGGGCGAGGGAAGGTGGAGAGTGGACAGAGATGGCTTTAGGGGTACCGGCTTCCTTTGGGGTGATGAAAGTATTTGCATCTAGACAGAGGTGGTGGTTACACAGCCTTGAGAATGGACTAAAAACCACTGGGTTATATACTTTAAAATATTTAATTTTATGCTATATGACTACTACCTCAATAAAGAAATAAATAGAAGGATCCTTCAGGCTGCTATGTGGGACTAGGCTGAAGTAGGTGAGGACAAAGACCGGCGGGATGATTCCTACAATAATCCAGCTGAGGCATGATGGCGGCTGGGACGGGAGGTGGTGAGAAGTGGAGAGATTCCGGATATAGAATTTAAAAGAAAAGTGCCTCCGTGTCCTCTCTGAGGCTCAGTGCTCGGAGGACCCCATGTGGTCTACACCTCCTACGACCCTCGTGATTACTCTCAGCTCTGGGTGGGACTGGATTTAGGAAGCCTGGGATTTCTCCATTCTAAGGCCAATACTGAGCCTGAGGATGACCACATGGGGTGGATGCTGTGGGAATGGGGTGCTGTGGGCCACAGAGACAATTTGCCTGGGACAGTATGTTGTGAGTCACATGACCCCCATTGAAGGATTACACTCCACTTAAGAGTGGACAGCATGTTAAATCTCTCTATAAACTGTTTTCTTCCTTCCCATCAATAAACAACGCTTGAGAGAGAGCCAAATGCACTTACAGGTCTTAATTGTTCAGAACAGTGACTAAGCCCCACTTGGTCAAGATTTTCTTGACTTAGCAGCTGTCCAGAAAGTGACAAATTTATGATTTGAGAGCAATTTCGGGTTTTTTCCCCCCTGAATCACACAATAATTTGTGGGAATTAGCCACCTGATAAGATAAGGGGTGGGGGTGGGGAGGGGGAGGGGAGGGGAGAGGGCATTCAATGCCTCTCAGTGTTCCAGGGAGGGCTGTGGAATTTTCAGAGCGGCCAGGACGCCCTGCAGGGACCATTAAAGGATTAACGGGCCCTGGTCGGCGGCTGCGTAGTGCTGAGGTTAGTAAATCATGGGAGGCCCAGTCATTATCCTGGGAATTAGTTCAAGTTGTATCCGCAGAGACAAGAGCTATCAATCGGAGTCTCCAAGGAGAACACCAAAACCCGAAGCTGAACTCCGGGACTTGAGCGGCCGAGACTTCCAGGTCACAGGCAACCCGGCTCGCTTTCCCCTTCTGGCACAAACCTCCCAAACCTTCAATTCCGCCGTCCCTATCAGCACATTTTTGAGGGGGGCAATCTGTTGCAAGTATATTCCTCTCCACCAAATTGTATTCGCTTTGCGCTTAGTTGCTTTAGGGGGAAAAAAAATGTTGAAACGTGAGAAAAAGCATTCATTGCATAAAAAGAAAGTTTTCTTCCACGTTTCTTCCAGCATTTGTCCACAACGGAGGCTTAGGTTTTTGCCTTTTCTCCTTCTTTGTAGATTTTTTTTATGTCAGTGGAGGTGTATTTTCACGTAAACATGGAATTGTTTTTTTAAAAAAAACAACCCACCCACCCTAATCCATCTGGCCTATGGAATATGGAGGTTCTTGACAAAGGCAATAAGTGGAAATAAAAAATGTACTTGAATTTCACTCCCCAGATGCCCAGCAAAACGGCAGCAAATCTTTCCCCCGACCCTCCTCAGGACATTTATTAATTATGCTGCCGAGTGAGACTCTGTTTGAGGAATCTGTCTCTG
>RCUC01154044.1:0-45029 GCA_003697995.1 Taxidea taxus jeffersonii | reverse complement strand
GAGCAGCATGCCCTGGCTTCCTGCCCTAGCTCGCTGTACCGGCAGGAAACGAATCCACCATGGTGCTGGCCAGGGCCAAGCTCACGCAGGGAACATGCACACACTTACGCTCCGTAAATCTGCCGCGGCACCATGGCACCACCCGGCGCTTTCCTTGCCTCTGGCTTCTCTGGAACCTTCCTCTGAGGGGGATTGCTAATGGCCACTTTGATGACATTCTCTTTGATAGTCATGCCGTCCATCTTCAGTACAGCCTGTGATGCCTGGGACTCATTTTCATACTCCACATAGGCCAGGCCCTGAAAGAGGCAAGATCCAGAGTCAGATCAGGTGTGGGTGAGCCAGGACCCAACTTCCTGCCTCAGTCCAGAAGCCAGTACTGGGCAGGCACCCCAATATCAGGTCATCAGGTTCTCTTCTCCACCACCATCCTCTGTCTTTAGGTTTATGCATTGGCCCTACTCTTCCTCCCTGTTTCTGCAACTGACTGTAACTTCAGATAAACTTTGTGAGGTCGGCATACCTTGTGCTTGCTCCAACAAAAAAAAAGGAAAATATAAGAAAAATTAAAAAGAAACAATAGGGAGGGAGGGAGGGACAGACAGACCAGTATAAATCCAGCAAGAGCAAATGAAAGAAGTGGCTGGACACAGGGTGAGCTCTCATGTCTGGGCCTTGGCTGCTCCTTACTTCATGCTCTTCAACTCTTCATCAGCCCAGAGGGCTGGGGGAAAGACAGGTAACCCAAACTCATGCCTAAACAACTACTCAGAATGTGGCATGAGAAGATCTCACAGGATGCTGAGGGAAACTAGTGGGCAGACGTGATGGGATGCCTGCAGGCCTGATGAAGAGGCGAGTCTGGGCAGGAGGGTGCACCCAGCCAGGGGTCTGCACTATGGCCACTGTTATTCATGGGACGTTTTCTTTCCCCCAATACCCTACTCTTTTTAGTATAATTACTAGAAACCAGTTAATCTGACTCCAAATGCAAGTACAGCCAAGTGTCCCTGTTGTTAACTTGTCTGTTTCTCAGCAAACGAGGAACCCACTTCGGATTACACTAGTAATCCGAAGAGATGGACAACTAGGTTTGCCCAAGCCTCGGAAAGCTAACATCATCTGCGGAGACGCTGACCTTCGGTTTGCCTGCCCGGTTGGTAACCAGCCTGATGTCCTTCACAGTGCCATGAGCCTTACAGATTTCTTCTAGCTCCTCTTTGGTGCAGGAAAAAGGCAGGCCCGAGACAAACAGCTTGTGTTTCTCCAGGGCGGTGCTATACCTGAACACCTACAGGAAGAAGGGAGGGAAAGAGTCAAACTCCCACGGTCCAACTCAGTGCACCATACTGTAGCACAGTCCAACTCAGTGCACCATACTGTAGCAGGTACCAGACGTGGCCACAGGCTTCACCCCAATCAGAGACCAGAGCTGACTCTGGATGCTGTGAACTGCTAATGGGGTCACCCTGGGCAGGTAACTTAACCTCTCAAAGCCCCCACTCCCTCCCCAGACACGTGGCAGGAATGAAGGCCGCTATTCTGAGCTGGGTGAGAATGTGACAAAGTAATACAGTATATACTCCGCACGGCCCTTGCCACTTCGCAACATTCGGTGGCAAGTAGCCATCGTTAAACAATTTCTAATTTTCTCATCATTTGTCGACTAGCATGAGCTTGAAGTGAACAAGCTGTGAGTCAGGGCTCACCTACCCAGCTCAGAACTGGTTAAAGTCTAGCTCTTAACAGACTACAGATATTCCACATAAATTCTAAATGTTAGTTGCGGGAGGCAAAGAGCATTCAGTCTTTCGACCACCACCCAACATCGAAGGTGTTTTCTGCAGACCCACCTTGAAATCGGGATTTTTGCTCTTATCCACACAGGGGGAAACAAACATCGGCCTCCCTTCCACAGTCTTCCGGTCCAACTGCAGCGCCTGCAGGGCAGACTTCTCCTCTTTAAACTCCACGTAGCAGTAGCCTCGGAAATCGCCCCGGTTGCTAAAGATGGGGCGGATCTCCGCCACCTCCCCACAGGCCTCAAAGAGCGGCCGGAGCTTCACATCTGGCTCGCCCAGGCTGTAGGGCAGATTGCTGACAAAGACAGTGATGCTGTCCTTGCTGCTGTCATGGGGCACCTTGGGCACATCCCTCTTCAGGGCAGCCGCCCTCTCCTTCTGCTTGGAGGGGGGTTCGACGTCTATAGGCACACTCTTCCCAAAGAGGCCGGTTTCTGCCTCTAGGTCCTGCGCTTCCCCGGCTGGAGGAGTGCTGTTCTCCACCTTCCTGCGTTTGGAAGGCTGCTCTACAGGGTGAAGGAAGAGAAGCAGCAACATGGATGAACTGCTAACTCTCCTCAGTGAGGGGCTCGATGCGTGCCCTTCCCCCAGTGCGGGCGGCAGGCCTGCGACCGCTGCACGGGACATGCCCATTCCCGTCTCTGAGCCCAGCACATACCACGCCCTCTGTCGAGTCCTGCCTGACCCACTCAGCTCGTCCTCTGACTTTCTGGGCCCCAGGTACACTATTATAAGTGGACGAAGTCAAGGGAGGTAGTAACGTAAGTCCCTGCTATCCACTCTTAATTACACAGTGCACCCCTGAACAACACGGGCTTGAACTGCACAGGTGCACTTACACGCGGGCTGTTTTGGATAAATACAATCTGTATTTTCTCTTCTTTGTGATTTTTCCAATAGTGTTTCCTTTACTCTAGCCTTACTATAAGCAGCTGGTACAGAACACATAAAAACATATAAAATGTATTAGTCAACTGTTTACATTATCCTGCTAAGGCTCCCAGTCAATGTAGATTATCAGCAGTTAAGTGTTTGGAGAATCAAAAGGTAAACATGGCTAAACACAGATTTTTGACTGAGTAAGGGGTCAGCACCCCTAAGCCCCAAGGTTCAAGGGTCAATTGCATAAAAGGTCAGCAGGTCTTGAAGTTCAGATGGCAAAGTCTAGTACTGCTCTCCTAAAAGCCTGGGGTAGCAGGAGAGGGATGGAGCCTGGGGACTTAAGGGTTTTTTTGTTTTGGTTTTTTTTTTTAAAGATTTTAATTATTTATCTGAGAAAGCAAGAGAAAGCATGTGCAGGCATGCGAGCGGAGGAAAGGCAGAGGGAGAGGGAAAGCACCTCAAGCAGACTCCGCACTGAGCAAGGACCCCAACATGGGGCTCAATCCTGCAACCCTGAGATCATGACCTGGGCTGAAACCAACAGTTGGACACTTAACCAACTGAACCCCCAGGCGCCCCTGGGGACTGCATTTAAATAAGCACCCAGGTAACTCTGTCGTATGCACTCCACAGGCCACACCCTGCAAAGCACTGTAATTCCTCTACGTTCACTGCTGTCTTGTGTCCTTCAGCAGAGTTTAATAACATTCTACACCAACCCCTCTGCCCCACAGCCTAGAGAGGGTTAGTACTGAGAGCCAGCTGCATTGGCCCCACTTCCAGACCTTTCCATCAATTCCCCACTGCTTTCCTAATGAAGTCTAACCAGTGTACACCGCATTCCGGAGTGCCCTGAGTGGGCCAGCTCACTGGCTACCCCAGCCTCACCTACCCCAGCACACAGCCCTCAGCATGCACCAGGGCTCTAACAAACTCATTTGCTACTCAGGGAAAATTCCAGGGTGTTCTGTGCCTCATGCATTGCTGACAGTGGTGCTCTGTCTGGCTTACCCTTCCCTTCTTTTGCACTTGACAGTCACCCACTCCCACCTCCAGATGCTGAGGTTCATGAAGTCTTTCCTGCAGGGAGCTGACCCACCAGAGCCTCGTTTGGCCTCCACCAGTAATCTAGACTGTCCTCTCCCATGATCCTGATCATGCACCACTGCGGTCACACATCACATCTGCCTTCCCCTGCAGCCCTGAAGGCCAGCAAGCTACCCAGTCACGGTCATTTCAAGGTACACAAGAACGGGCCCTCTGGCTGACACCTTTGTACTAGGAAAACACCTACAGTCCTTGAATGTCCACAAACAATGCTTTCCCTTGCTGGACCTTCCTGAAGTAAATCTGACCCCACCTGCCCACCCCTGAAATGGCAGAGGCGAGAGAAGCCCCAGCTGGAAACTCCACCAAGTCAAAACCACCTGGTGCACTGAGCAAGGCAGGTGTGTGCGCAGGCTGCAGTGTGGGATGCTAGAACCTGAGGGGATGAAGGGCAGGGACAGCTAGGCTGTGGGAGCCCAAGCAGGGTGAAGGGGCACCACACAGGAGGTGGGTAGAGGGAGCAACAGCACAGTGGAGGGAGTGGAGCCCGGGTGGATGGGCAGGAGCAGGTATAGGGCAGTGCCGGGCGCATGGCAGGGAATCCGAGCAGGGGGAGGATGACGCCCACGTGGACAACAGGCAGAGAAAGGAAGGGAGACGGGGCACTGTGCGAGCAACTTATTCTCAGCTGCTTCAAGACAATAGGTCTCTGTACAGTGTCTGTAACTTCTCTGGAAGTTAGAGATGTTCCCAAATAACATTTCCAGAAAGGTCTACCTTCTTCATCATCTCCCCACTCCTTCTCATCCTCCTCCTCTGCTTTGCGCTTGTCTGCGCCTCTGGTCTTTTTCTTCTTTTTCAATGCCTTCTTCTCGGCCCGTGCCCTCTTCCGCTGTTCGGCCTTTTCTTCTTCTTGCTGGGCGAAGGCTGCTTCCTTCTCCGCAGCCTGGGAAGATGGGAACATTGGACGCATCACTAGGACGCAGCGACTGCAGGAACTCTACGGGCCCATGCTGAGCAGGGAGGAAAGGGGACGCAGGGAGTGGAAATTCCCAGAGAAAGGAGAGGTCATGAGGAAGAGGAGGATGGTGTGCTCACAACTTTCCCTGCCAGGACTTATTCAGGCTTCTTAAGATTCCATATCTCACATCTACAGAATGTTCTGCAACATCCCCAGTAATTACTCACCAAAAGAAAGAAAATAAAGTATAAAACTGGGGCTCTGGTTAATTTGGATGTGTTTACCTTCCATTCACAGGGCTGAGTGAGGCTCCATTCTTAGCTTTCCCACCTATATCCCAGTAGACTTTAGGTCCCAAACTCCCCAACTATATAAAGTTTTTGTTGTCAGGGCTAAAGTTCTAAGCCAATCCAAGTAAATGATGTAAAATAGGCTTAAATACACTGATGCAAGTATTTCACGAATGCTCTCTGAGGAAAAGATACTTCTTAGGAAGACCTCAGAGGTTCTGACAAACACGCAAAGTAGCTCGCAGAGCTTCAAGACCTGAATAGCACCGTTACCTTAATTCTCTGCTCATTAACACGAGCTAGTCGAGTTTCGGTTTTCTGAACAGCTATATCCCAATCTTCCAGGGTACCTGGAAGCAAACCGTCACGTTTTAGAATTTTGGAGGATAGAATAACAGAAAACTTTCTTAATTCCCCACCACCACAGGAGATCTCTCCCATGAGGAATAAGAACTGTAGAGCTGGCTCCCCACTTCCAGATTTTCTTACTGTGGCCCTGAACTTTTTAGAATTTGAACAGTTCTTCCAGATTAAAAAAAAAAAAAAATTTTTTTTTTTAAATTTATCTGAGACAGAGAGAGAGACAAAGCATGAGTGGAGGGAGGGAGAGGGGCAGAGAGTGTGGGAAAAGCAGACTCCCTGCTGAGCAGGGAGAATGTGGGGCTTGATCCCAGGACTCCAGGATCGTGCCCTGAGCTGAAGGCAGACGGCAGACACCTAATCAACTAAGCCAACCGAGCACCCCCTTCTAGGTGTATTTAAAATATCCCCCTCCTGGGGCACCTGGGTGGCTCAGTCAGTTGAACAGCCAACTCCTGATTTCAGCTTAGGTCATGATCTCAGGGTTCTGGGATTGAGCCCTGTGTCTCTCCCTCTGCCCCTCCCTCCACCCTCCACTCAAGCGTGTTCCCCATGTGCTCGAGCTCTCCCTCTAATCTTAGGGAAAAAAAAATCCCTTTTTTTAAAATGACCTGAAAACCAGAATATGATGTTATTCTCATTAGCTAAGATTATGAAGACATTCTCATGTAAAAGGTACAAGACATGACATGTATAAGAAGACTGAAGGGTTTTAAAAGCTGCTCAAATGATAAATGTTGGGGTTCTCTTTTTTTTAAAGATTTTACTTATTTGACAGACAAAGATCACAAGTAGGCAGAGAGAGAGAGAGAGGAGGAAGCAGGCTCCCTGCTGAGCAGAGAACCCGATGTAGGGCTCAATCCCAGGATCCTGGGATTATGACCCGAGCCAAAGGCAGAGGCTTTAACCCACTGAGCCATCCAGGAGCCCCTGGGGTGTTTTTTAATTTGCTATTATTACTTGGGTGTTTTACTTCCAGTTCTGAGGAGTTCAAACCCAAAATCCAGATCAATGCCTATGGATAAATTCACTATTTCCCTATTGAGAACTTAATACCGAGGCTCTAAACTTTATAAGGCACGCACACATGACCAAAGCCCGTGTTTAGCTGTCTGCCTCTCAGCATGCCTTTGATGTCCACAACACTGTGCTAGAGCAGATTCTCAGCTACAGCAATCTGGATCCCCAGGCAACAGGTCTGGCGACATTTCTGTCATGACTAGGAGCAAGGGAAGGGTGCTACTGGTACCTAGCGAGTAGACAGAATGGCATCCACCACAAAGAACCAAGAGAACCCTGCACCGGAACATCACAAAGAGCCCTCCTTGCATTTGGAGACTCTGAGGAGAGGGCAAGGGGACAAGGGGGCTCCCGTGACAGTCTAATCACCGAGTGCCACTTGAGTGGCTATACTGTACACAGTCTGTCCTCACAGACTAGTCTTAAGACAAGAGGGCGGATGGGACAAATGCCAAGCCAGCATCAGAGAGCTGAGGGTCCCCACCTTCTGTCCTCTCCATGGTAAGCAACACTTCACAGACGTGCTCTGGGTAGTCACTGGTGCACTGGACTGCCCGGTGCAGGGCCTTCCGACAGTGCTGGGTGTCACCGTGTGCCCTAGGACAGAAAACAAACCGTTGCTGCCACCAGGACACAAAGCAGAAGGCACGCAAAGGGAGGGGCCGTCTTCTCACAGGTAGTGTCACAAGATCAGAAGCTCTGCGGCGACTCTGGCTTCCAAAATTATCCACAGCTATTTGTACTACGCCACTTAAAACATTTTCTCCTCTTTCCTCCAGTCAAAACGAAGGCTTTCTTCTAAGTCACTCTTTCCATTAACAAGGAGATGCCACTAGAAAATGCACAGTAGTCTGAGACCAGGTGTCCAGACTTTATAGCACTGGCACCTGCAATAAAGGTGGGGGAATCTAAGAATGCAACACTAACTTGATAACTTGGAGACATTCTAGAAGGCCATCATGATATCCATCATGATATCCAAGGGGAGAATCACCAACCCAGAGGACAGTCAGATTTCATGCCCAGAGTTACACATTCTGATGCACACATGAAAAGATACACTGTTCATCACAGTAATTATACACAATGTTCTCATTTAAAATAGTTACAAAACACTATGTTCCCATTTCTATTTAAAAAAACTTAAAAATACACATAAATATTATAAATATATATTAGAATACTGAAAAAAAATTACACCAGCAGTTCTCAAAGTAGGATCCATGTACCCTAAAGGCCTCTTAAGACCCTTTCAGGCGATCTGCAAAGTCAAAACTACTTTCATTATTACTGAACATTGACTTTTTCACTGTGTTGACATCTGCACTGATGGTGCAAAAGCTACGGTGGCCCCTGGCACAAATCAAGGCTGCGCACATATTTCACACATTTTGTGCGACAGATGTGCTTTATGTGTACATATAAAGCACTTTTTCTGCACACAAAGTACAATGGTCGTCACAAAGAAAAGCATCTTTTTGTTTGGGGTGTAAGCTGTATTAGTTTGTTTTTTCATGGAACACCAGTTTTACTTGAGAAAACAGCTGGGTGACAGAAACAATGGTTAGGCAGACCTGAGTATTTGGCAGACATTTTTGAAAATTAATGAAGGAAGTCCATCACTTCAAGGAAAACCCCTGGCCGTATTTGTTGCCATAATAAAATGGCAACTTTTAAGTGAAAAAAATCAGAATTTTGGAAAATCTGTATCTGCCACTTTGAGTTTGACAGCTTCCTACTTTAAAAGACTTTTCTATTAGGGCACCTACCTGGGTGGCTCAGTCGGTTGAGCATCTGACTCTTGGTTTCAGCTCAGGTCAGGATCCTGGAGTAGTGGGATCCAGACCCCCCACCCCCACCTCAGTCAGGCTCCATGCTCCGTGGGGAGTCAGCCTAAGATTCTCTTTCTTACTCTCCCTTTGCACCTCACGCTTGCGTCTGCATTCTCTAATAAATAAATCTTAAAAAAAAAAAAAAAAAAACAACTTTCTAAGATCACTGAGGATATGAACAAATGTAATTTGTTAAATAGTGCATGATGAAATGTGTCCATACTGGGAAGAGCTACATGACCTAGTGAATGAGTATTCTCCGAATGGAACAATGCGTGTCACAGAATTGTGAGTGGGTAAAAGGTCTATTGAAAGTACAAAGAAATTCAATGTTAAATGGTTTCAGACTCCACACTACAACTATTTAAGAAACAACCACTTGCTAATTTTGCTCTAGTATGAAAGATTAACCACAATTATCTGGGAAGGTGAAATACCCCTTTCTTCTAACCTCCTACACGTGTGAAGCCAAATTTTCCTCATATTTTTCAATGAGAATTCACAACAGTGAACGTAGAAACAGACATCAGAATCCAGCTATCTTCTAAGCCAGACTAAAGACACTTGCAAAGATAACAAAACCATGCCACTTTTCTTCCTAAGTTATTTTGGGGTTTGGAAAAAAGTCATTTTTCATAGCAAATATATTCTTTACATTAAATGTAATCAATTTATTATTTTGACAAATAACTTTTTCTCAGTTTTCTAATATGCTGATATTGATATTTAATAATATTTGTCAACATTTCTAATATGGTAATATTAAATACATACAATTCACATAAATAAAAGCCTCTCAGGGTTCTCAAACTTTAAGAGTATAAGGGGTCCTGAGACCAAAATATTTGAGAACTGCTGACCCAGAGGAGTATTCAAGAAGCTTTTTTTTTTAAGACTTTATTTATTTGACAGAGAGAAAGAGCACAAGCAGGGGGAGCAGCAGAACCCCCTCCCTGCAGAGCAAGGAGCCCAGGACCCTGGGATCATGACCTGAGTCAAAGGCAGATGCCTAACCAACTGAGCCTCCCAGGCGCCCATTTAAGAAGCTTTAATAGTGGTCATCTCTAGCAGTAAGATGGTAATAAACTTTCTACCACATAGTTTGGCAAATGTTTTATTTTAATTTGAGCATGTGTTATTTTTTAAATTAGGGAAAAAAAACCCAAAACACTCAAAAAAGAAAAAAGGACACAAAAATTTTATATGTATATATATATCTTAAATATATATATTTTTTAATATACATATCATATGTATATTAAATATATAATATACATATATAATACACATATGTATGTATATAATATATACATACATAACACACACATATATGTATACATATATACATATATAATAAACATATATACGTATATACATATATATCTTAAAAATATATATGTATATACATATATTTTTTTTTTAAGATTTTATTTATTTGACAGAGAGAGAGATCACAAGCAGGCAGAGAGGCAGACAGAGAGAGGGAGAAGCAGGTTCCCCACTGAGCAGAGAGCCCGATGCAGGGCTCAATCCCAGGACCCCGAGATCATAACCTGAGCTGAAGGCAGAGGCTTAACCCACTGAGCCACCCAGGAGCCCCTGAAAATATATTTATTGAGATGCAATGTTCAAGATACAGTTAACAGAAAGGTTGGTCATATTCTTTACATCTTCCCCATGATATAAATATTACCGGTCACATTTATTTAAAATAGTTTTAGAGATTTCTAACATGTACACTATCATTGTGCTTTCTTTAGGAAAAAAAAAATTAAACATAGAAAAATCTCAAAGAATATACCCAAAGCATTAGCTAATGGGTTATGTCTCTGGGTCTGCCACTGCAGATTAATTTTGGGGTTTTTCTCCTTGCTTTTTAATATTTTCCACTTTTACATACAAGGCAAATACAAAAAAAAAAATAGTTCCCCAAAAAGTTAAATAAAGTATTTCTATCCAAAAAACCAAAATAACAAAGAAACGTGTGGCTGTAGGACAAGCCCAGACACAAAATTTCAGGTTGAGTTCCCTAGCCTCGCCCAGTACACACACAGCCACTAACAAAGGACAGGCTGCCAGGGGCCGGGGCCCTGTGGCAAGGGGCAAGCCAAGGCCAGCAGGAGTCAGCCAGGACTGAACACAACTTACCCCTGAAAGGCACCACCAACCACGCCCCCAAGCCAATTACCTTTCCAGGTTGTAATACTCGAGCCACATGTTGGCATACTTGGCATTCCCTTTGGTCATGATGCTGTCCCAGAGTTCCCGAGCCTTCTGCATATTATTGCACAGTCGAGCCTAAAATGCATTATTAACAGGCTCCATTAGGAAACGATGCAAACCTTAGGACGCTGGCACCCATTACAAAGCATGCTTCAAATGGACGTGCCTTAAAACCTCCCACTGACAATCTGTGTTCCGTGACTCCCTGGATATTCCCCAGCCACAGCCCCAGCGATGGGCCCAGCTCAACCACTTCAGGCTTTCAGAGATGACAAGCCTCAAGCTGGTCACCTATTTGCCTATTTGTCTATCTATTTGAGAGCAAGGAGCCGGAGCCCACAGGTACTTGAAACAGAACTGGTTAGTCACTTTTTATTTTTATCAAGCTTAACTACAAGCATTTAATCTGAGTGGCAATGTGGAGAAAAGAAAGACTGATCTAGGAGGAGGTCCCAGCTCTGCCATTTATTAAGTGACTTGGGCAAGTGAACCCCTCTGAACCTGACAGACACTGGTTCTTTGACCTGGCTCCCTCAGAAAATAAAACAGAATGAGGTTTGGGGTCCTTGGTCCAACAATAACATTCATTATATCCCTTAATTATCTGTCAAATTTCTGTCTCCCATAGGAGATCATAGACTTGGGAACACGGAGCAGGATTTCCCTCATCTCAATGCCTGGCAGATGGTACACACCCGGGATCCTCTCACGAACCAGGCACCAAGGGGAGGGGGGCAGAAGTCAACAAGTCAACACCTGGCATTCCGACGTTTGCTGCATACTTCTTACCCGAGTGCTAGTGTTTTTTCTAAGATACAGATGAATGTGCACCAAGCTAGATACAGAGCACAAATCCCTACAGACCCCAGACTATCACCGGGGATTCTGACACAACGTCAGCCACATCGTTACACACGTCCTTCAAAGGTGCATGTCACCGGCAGACCTGTCAAAAACACTTACCTCGATCCTAGCCCAGTTCTGCATGATCATGCAGCTTGGATCGCCACTCTCATTAAAACCTTTAAGAAGAGAAGTAGCCAAAATTAAAGAAGAATTTAGAGACAACGAGCCTCTGCCGGAGAAGGCACGCCCACCAAGAAGGGGAAAGACAACTGCACGGGAAGGAGTGGGTGAAGCCACACTTACGCTCCTCCACCTCCTGTTTCAGATACTCCAAGGCGCGAGTGAATGCAGACCTCAGCTCTTCCAACTCTTTACTGGAATCTGTCAGGAGTTGCAAGAGAGGTTTGGCTTCAAGAAACCGCATACCATGTCTTTTTTTTTTTTTTTTTTTTAAATTCTACAGTGAAACTCCTGGGAGCCTGCTATGCAACTGGCATCAGACTGAGACACAGAAATAAAATTGCCAGTCCTGCCCTCATCATGTGGCGGGGGAGAAAGACACTGGAACAAATAGCACATTATGGACAATGCTGGCAGGAGTCTGTATAGAACATAAGGATCCTAAGTATCTTCCCTTACAATTCACAATAGGACTTAAGGATTTAAGAAGTAAAAGTTTCTGGGGGAAAACAGTTGCCAATGGCTGGTCTACACCATTTGCCTCATCATGATGTATCTGGGCAACTGGGATAACTCACTGAAAGAACTGTGAGGAAAATATTCGGAACTGAATCTGACACATGAATTTAAATACCTTGTTTGAAATCAACCCTTCTCCTCAGGTAATCAAGGTACGCCTGCCAAATCTCCACATAATCAGTGGCCTGAATGAAGCCAGCACTCAAAGCTTTCTCAAAGGTCACTGGAATTGAAGAACAAGCCAGGATTTGCTACCAGTTCAAAAAGAAGTTAATATAAAATATCAAGGTTGTTATAAAAACCTCTACTATCCAATACTATATGACTTAATAATAATGACGGGGGAAACAAAGTGAAATGAGCTAGAGAGAAATGTTCAAAAAAAAAAAAAAAAAAGAGCCTCCAGAATTTATATGAACTTTGTTCTAGAAAGGGCACGTTCCATAAGATGCCCTGCACTAAAAGAATTCCAGGTCAGTAAGTTTGGAGGAAAGACATCAACTTCCCAGAAAATCACAATGAAATGTTAGCATGTTAAAAGTTTACAACCAGTTTATCTCCCACTTAGGGCCTTTTCTGTCACTAACACCCTATGTCCCAAAGCTAACACCCAGGGGAAGGCTGATTTAATGACTGTCACTAGGTTTCTGGCCTGGGACAGAAAGCTTAAGAGTCTTCCCACAAAAAACATTCGCACCAGAAATCACTTGATGGTCAACTCCATGTCTTTCCATGGCCAAGAGGTAACGACTCCATAGGGCGACTGTCCATGGACAGTTTCTAACAGCACGGTTATGTACAGATAAAACCAAATCCTTTACTTTCAGCTGCCGATCCTACGATAAAGAAGTCCAGAGTTAGGAGAGAAAGTGCTACTGTTACAGACTTTACCATCCGTGACACATCCCCAGCACAACCAGCTGACAAATTTCCTTAGAAACGCCTCTCATGACTGGTTTCTTCAACAAAGAAAGTATAAGGAGGAGTTAGGGTAGAAGAAGAGAGGTAGAGAGGGAACCAACAGATGAAAACAGCCTTAAGAGACATCAGCCAATCCTAGTGGATGGACCCTGTCTGGATCCTGGTTCAAATCTTTTATATACATGTATTGAAATATTTACCAATGGAATGTGACTTCTGGGATCTGCTTCAAAATCACATGTAAGAGGAAGAAGATTAAGGACACAGACGAAACCAGACTAGTGCCATGAGTTAACTGTTAGAGCTGGGTGATGGGCCCACAAGGTTTCACCTTATTAATCTATGTTCTAACGCTTACGTTTTTTTCCATAATGAAAAGTTACAAGAAAAAAAGTAATCTATCATAAAGTCCTCAGTAAGAAGACTGTGCAAATTTTTTTTTACAATGAGTGTCAGTCTGAAATGGCTTGGAACACCGGCAGAACTCCCTGAGAGAGTTGGCAGAGGGGAAAGGAGGATGAGGGGGACATGAGGAAGCAGAGAGGGGTGGCACAGAACTACATCCCAACACTCCTGCTGATTTTCTTTGAACAGGCTCTCAATCAGTAAAAAGGAGAGAAGCTAGAACAGTCGAGTGGTCTTACGAGGAACTGACTGTAGCGGATCCACAGGTCTGGGACGAGGCAGTTCTCGACGAGGGCACGCTCGAAGATCAACTGCACGCGAGCAGGGTCGCCAATTTTCATCTCAAAGTCGATGTACGCTTGATATTCAGCCAGCCTGGGTGCCTCGGCTTGCAACTAAGGCAAAAGGGAAGCATAATGAGATTGAAATGAACTACCTGACACTGTTAGGAAGCACAACATATCTTCACAGTAAACTCTGGCAAGACTGGCTATGTCAGTAAAAATCCCCCACTCCCACTCGCAGATTGCCTGGCATGCCGGGGTCTACAACATGAGGGGCAGAACAAGAGTCTACAGTGCCTCTTCATGGCAACAGTTACAAAGGTTCCACAAACCCTTTTCCAAACCCACCCTGAGGCCACGGGGGGGATTCTGATGGGAGCATCCATCAGCAACTAAATGAAAGAGAAACACCTTTGCCAGTGACCATGGCCAGCCATCCCTCCGAAACAGAAGTCACTTTCTCAGCCCACTGAGTGGAGCGAACGCATACACACTGGAGCGATTCATTGCCTTCATTCCAAGGCTTCTCATTCAGGTATCAGCTCCTGCTAGCGTGCAGGCACATGCAGAACATGAAAGAGGCTAGGCTGAATGTTTACTGAGCCAAAGAGCTACAATCGAAATTCTTTTCAGACAAAATCCCTACTCAACCTTCCTCTTCAGCCACACTGTACTAATGGTCGTAACAAAATGAACTAGCTAAGGATTCCATTAAAGAGGCTTTAAGAAGTACAACTACCTACCAGTTATTTACATGTGAAAAAGGGAGAGGGAGCACAGGCCAGCCAGCAGGAGAGCACAATGCTCTGAGTAGAGAAAGATGATGTTTTAGTCTCAGTTTCTAGTTATGACGACAAACGGGTTACCCAGATAGACTGCCACTGAAAACTACAAAAACTGCTGGATTCGATATGAAAAACATCTTGAAAACCATCAGCAAACTGGCAAAGACACAAGAAATACTAAGGACAAAATCTAGGTGAAGGTTAAGCGATATATTAAGGATTTGATCTTCACAGTGGGGATCATTATCATCCCATATTACATTTGAGGTGACTGAACACACAGAGGCTAAGGACAAGCTCAAAGTCAGAGAGCTAGCAACTGGCAGAGCTAACATTCAAACTTGAGGTGGCCTGGCTCTCAAAGTCACTGTTCTTACTATACCACAAGATACCAAAAACAGAGCCAAGAAGCCCAACCAACCACGGACAAGATAAATAAAAAGATACCCACCCCTGGACCTACTGTACTGAAATTATGGGACATCAAACAAAACCTATGAGATTTAAAAATGGGCCAGAGAGAAAATAAGGACTGCCATCACAGAAGACGACGTCTCAACAGCAACAACAGGCGCCAGGAAGACAGGACACGTAACTGTCGATCTAGAATTCTACATCCTGAGAAATGAACTTTTAAGATGAACAATGTGAAGACCTTTTCAAATTAAAACTGAGAAAATCTATTACCAGCAAATATCCAGGGCAGGAGACTCTAAAAGGTGTAGTGAAGCAAAATAAAAATGATTCCAGATGAAAGCTAAAGGGAGACTAAAGGGTGTAGTGATGCAAAATAAAAATGATTCCAGATGAAAGCTCCGGGATGCAAGGAAAGAAGAGCAAAGGAAGTGGGAAATGCATGTAGTGAATCTAAGGAAGCTGGGGCTGTATAATTCAAGATTAACTTTTAACAACGACAAGTCTGAGGCACTGTAAATGTAGCTGAAAGTATTCTTAAGACCAAGACAGGTAGAAAAACACCACTTACAAACAATATTATGGTCAAAAACCAAATATTATGGTCAACACAGAAAATCCAAAATCCAAAAAAACCTACTGATCATTAATAAGAATTTAGCATGTTCAAAAGACAAAAAAATTAGTATAAAAACCAAATTACAATTTATATAGCAAGAACAATTAGAAAAGCAAATCTTTTTAAAAGGTGGCATTTTCAATAGAATCAAAAAAATATCTTAGAAATAGGTCTAAAAAATGTGTTCAAGGGACCAGATTAAATTATAAATTTGTAAAAATTTAGAGAAAGATAAGGCCTAAGTAGTAAAGGCCTATACCACATTCATAGATTAGAAGATTCAGTATTTCTAAGATGTAATTTCTCCCAATTGATCAGTGCAATTCCAATACAAAATTCAACAGGTTTTTAAATAAAATCTGAAAAGCTGATCCTAAATCCAAGTATTAAGAGCTAAAGAAAGAAAGGGAAGACATTCTTGAAGAGGAACAACGTGGATGGGATGCATGTTACCTAAAAGCAAAACTTATGAAACTGGGGTGCCTGAGTGGCTCAGATGGTTAAGCATCTGCCTTCAGCTCAGGTCATGATCCCAGGGTCCTGGGATCGAGCCTCACATTGGGTTCCCTGCTCAGCAGTGAGTCTACTTCCTCCTCTGCCTCTCACCTCTGCTTGTGTTCTCTCTCTTAAATGAATTTTAAAAAAAGAAAGAAAGAAAGAAAACACCAACTTATGAAACTGTCATTATTAGGACAGTGTAATATAAGCCAGTGGGGCAGAAGAGAAAGCCCAGAAATAGATCCAAACCCAAGTGGACAGCTAATCTATGACAGATGTGGGCCAGCACATCAATGAGGGGAGGATGGAACTATCAAACTCAGTGCTGGAACAACTGGTTGTCATATGGAAAAATGAAACTGGACCCCACCTCACGCCATACACAACAATCAATTCCATATAAAGATCTAAACATGAAATACACAGCTATAAACTTCTGGAAGAAAACAGAGCTAAGAATATTCATGAGTTTGGAACCTGGAGAGATTTCTTCAGCATAACAAAAGCACAAACCATAAGAGGAAGAATGATAAACCCAAGTAGAGTAAAACTGAGAAGTGCTCAAAAAGAGATGCCATTAAAAACTAAAAAGACAAACCACAAACCTGGGTGAAGCTTCTACAATACATACAACCAAAATAAGGAATAAGATTCAGGATTCCTAAGAATTAATTAGGAAAAAATACAGATGAAAGAAAAATGAGTCGAAGACTTCACCAGGCACCTCACAAAAAAGGACATCCGAATGGAACAACAGATGCAGAACAAACGCTCGACTTTTTGTTAGCAATCAGGGAAACGCAGATTAAAACTACAACTTCAGACCCATCTCAGTGGCTCATATTCAGGTCAGTATCAAAGGCTGGCGAGACCAAGGAGAACCCTCGGTTCAGTGAGAACTCCTGGGCAGGAGTGCCACCTGGTAACACAGAAAACAGTCTGGCACTATCTCTTGATCCAGCAGTTCCTCCTGGGGATGCCCTCTGGAGAAACCCTATTCCTGTGTGCACCGAGAGACATGCACAAGAAAGGCCAGAAACATGCTGCTCCTCCTAGCAACAAACTGGAAAACGACCCTGCTAGGAACACGGGTGTATAAAGTGTGGCATACACAAACAACTTCATGGCCGTGAAAACAGACTATACTGATCAGTACGAGTACAACCCACAAACACGTTCAGTGAAATACACAGCATGATTCCATTACATAGAAGCTCAAAGACAAGCAAAATTAAACAATATATTAATCAAGGATATGGTCATAGATTGTAAAACTATAAAGAAAAGAAAGGGAACGATTATCACAAAAGTCAGGAAAGTGATTACCTCTCGGGAGAGGGAAGAGGAGGCAATCGGAGAGGGGCACATAGGAGACTTCTAAGGTACTGGCAATGTTCTATTTCTTAACCTGGGTGGTGGGTACATGGATGTTCACTTTATTATTAGTATGTAAACTATATGCACACATTTATACACTCTACAGATTTCACAACAAAACAAATTTTAAAGATGCAACTATTGATTAGGGAAAAATTTGAGCGAGAAGTTCACTGTAAAGAGGCTGACACTTACCAGTGCTTCTTCATAGGGTTTGTATTTCTCCAACTGCTGTAATGCTTTGTTATAGTTCTGAATTACCGACTCTGGTATTGGGTCTTCTGACCACTCTTCATACTCTGCAAATGTGGCCTCCATATCTATTGAAAGATGGATTCAGCCCCATAGGTCTTGCCATTGAGTTTTATCAACCCAGAGATTAAACCATGAGACTTGGATGACACCAGCCCCTCCCGCATGAGTGACCACAGCAACTCTTATGCTCGAATCTTCTACTGGGCCCAGACTTAACCTTAGATTCTGTCTCAAAGCAATTCCCCCAAAAGCCCTACCAATTAATCCATCAGTTAATTAAATAACAGCAACACTTACCTAATGCTTCCTACATTCTAAACTTTCCAACCACTAACTCATCCAATCCTCCCAACTCTAGGGAGTAGGTTCTATCATGATCCCCATTTTGCAGTTGAGGAAACTCAAGTAGAGGGTTATATCAACTGTCTGCAGTTCACAGTAGAGCAAGGCCTTGAACCAGGCAGTCTGGCTCAAGTACATGCTCTACTCACTGTACTATGCCACGTCACATTGGTACGGGAAATGAAACCTGCAGGCTGTTCTAGCCTTTTCTGCATGTCACCCAAGGATTCAACTGGAAAGCCACTTTACAATTTGTTATATCAAATCCAAATAAGCCACGAAGTAAAAAGAGCAATTACGTCTGGGCTCAAGCAGTTTCCAGAGGTGCCAAGGGTGTACAATGTGTAACCACACCTGGAGAACAAGATGGCAGCACCAAACTCTTCCCATGCCCAGAAAAATCCTCCAGACACTGCTCATGCTCTAGCTCCAGAGTTTCAAGGCTTAGCTTACCAAAATATATTCACCCAAACAGGAAAATCCTTACCAAACCCCCAAGAAATTCAGGTGTGAACACTTCCAACCAACAGTGCTCCTGAACCAATCACCCCACAGAAGAATGCTATAAGCCTGTGGGAAATCCTCCTTCTGATACGGAAGAGGTTACTGCTAAAGAGAAGATGCTCACAATGGAGCTCTTACTCAATAAAGTTTCCCCAGGAAACATGGGGGGGGTTGGTTCGTTTCCCTATTCCATATGGTAACTCTACCTCTCCAACAGTGTCTTAATAGAGAAAACTGCAAGTCAGGAAGTCTGGCTTCTAGTTCTGCTGGCTGACCCTCAATCCTCTTGACCAATAATAATTCAAGGTATGTTTTTAACCAAAGGCCTCATCCACAGCGACACTGTCCAGTGAGAGTCAATATCTGCCTCACAGGGTGCTGGGAAAGACCTAACGACAGGACATGCTCCAAAGCATTTTAAAAACCACGGAGGGCCAGCTGTTAACAGGTCCATTTCTCTTACCATAGAGTGGGATCGCCAGCTGTCGCCGGAAGAGACTGTGGACTTTCTCCAGCTGTGAATCAAAGGTTTGTTCCCGGTCAAAAGGGGAAAGGAAGCCAGCTATGGGCTAAAGAAGCAAATTTGTAGTAAATGACAAACTTGGCAGTCCCTCCTACTTCAAAAAAATATTGCAACAAATTTTTTAGTTCAAACTAAAAATACGTATATATGAGCTCTGATACACGAGGTATTGTGTCAAATGCTGGGAGAGGCACAAAAATAAACGTCTCTGCTACTAAGTGTTTCCAACTGGGTGAAAAGCAAAAAGGAATGCTGGAAATGTATATACTGATAACATATGCACAAATGACTACAATGAAGCAGAATGTAAACACCAGGAAAGAAAGTATCACAAGGCTTGCTTTCAGCCAGTGTTTAAGGCTGAGTTTTGTTATGAAGGGAGGAAAGCAGCACAGACTCTGGGAGAAGCAGGCATTTGGGATGCATCTGCATCCCAAAGAGGATGCATCTCCTCTTGCCGTAGGAAGAGGAGAAAACGGACTCCCAGTCGAAGGAACCGTGTAAGGACAGTGGCCAGCAAGTGCACAACTGTGGAGGGGCACGTGGGAGCAGAGTCCACACAGGGTTATGTCTGCCACAAAGGCCAGCAAAAGGAGTTAGCCCTGATGCCGCCATCAGGGTGAGCTGAAGGTACCACTGCAGACTTCTCAATAGGGATATAATCAACAAGGGACTGGACTACTTTAATAATAACCATCTAACTACCAGAGGGCTCCACTAGGCATGGACGGTAACTGCACGCGCACACACACGGGAAAGGGAACACTGGGAGGGGACTGTAAGCCCTTGAATCAGAGTTCAAAGAAATCCAATTACGACGGGGTCAAATCTCTTACACCTCTTGCCAGTTATTACTGCACATGACTAATATATATACATTTCTTTTGAGAGACATAGTTATTCTGGTGTATTCACCTGGAACCAGTAACTGAAGTAGTATTTTTAAATATCAGAAAAATTACAAGGTCATGTGCTTTTAGTCAAAGAAATTACTCTTGTTGTTCCACAAACACTACTGATTTTACTTTACTGCCCACCCACTAAGGGACTGGCGAGGACCATTTGTTAACTGTGTTCTTTCAAGGCCACTTACAAAGACAGCCCCGACTTGTCAAAGGCAAGCACTGGTCACAGAGACCAAGGCCACTCACCCGGGCAGCTTCCACAATGGCACTTTCAAACTCCCTGTAAGCCTCCCAGATGGCGAGTCCTTTGGTCATATGTAAGCCGACTGACGAGAGCGCCCTTTCAAACACAGAACGGACTTTCTCAAGGCCACCTTTCTGACCAATTCCACCGACTGAGTACTGGCCATACTCCAGCCAAATGTTAGGACCTAAGAAGGAAAAGTGCTCTAGTAAGTCAGGATATGAAATACCCAAAGATCAAAACTTTTGTTCCACTGAGTCACAAAAGAAATATGCCCACCAAAACAGTAGTCATTCATGCAAAAAGGCAAGAGCACAGCAACAAGCATCCAATGTACATAAATTACTAATACTGTAGTTGGAAAGGAAAGTGTATCTTAATGTCTCTTCTAGGTTACAATTACTGAGATTTTACTGCATAAACAGAATATGCCAACAGGTAATATATAATACACTCATGATTAAAAAGCCTATTTATTGAGGCGGCTGGGTGGTTCAATGGGTTAAAGCCTCTGCCTGCGGCTCAGGTCATGATCCCAGGGTCCTGGGATCGAGCCCCTCATCGGGCTCTCTGCTCAGCAGGAAGCCTGCTTCTCCCTCTCTCGCTCTGCCTGCCTCTCTGCCTACTTGTGATCTCTGTCTGTCAAATAAATAAATAAAATCTTTTAAAAAAAAAAAGCCTATTTATTAAAATGGGAGCAATTCAATGAAAATATTCAATGCAAATAGTTACAAATCTGAGTACTTTCAGAAAAATTTCAAAGCTTAGAATTTTTTAACTTTTGAATCTTTTTAAGCCTTCTGGTCAAAGTCAAAGAGCAAATTAAAACCACCAATTCTGTAACCAGAAGTCTATTTTAAGTCTCTCTTTGTAATGATGTTTAAACAGCAACAACAGAAAAGACTCAACTGCCCTTTTTTTGTCTCTTCTTAAACTTTATACACACTCACCCCTGCAGCTTTAAGAGCAAACTAATGAGTTAAACTCTTTGGGAGTGCTCGCTTCAGCAGCACATATACTAAACTCTTTAGGAATGCAGTGGTTCCCAATGCACACGTTTTGCACATTAAGTCACTTCTCAGGGATCTGAAAATATTTCACAGGCCTATCCATTAACCTTATAAAATAAAAATACTTAAAAGATAAAGTCGATTTGCAATTACTATATGTTTTCCCAAGGACTGCTTTTTCATGAAACAGGTTTACTTCAAAGAACTTAGCCAAACTTTGTTAGCTACTCTGTTTTAGCTCACCAGTACAGAGCAGCCATATGGGATGCAAAACAAGAAAGGAAGAGAGGGTGCCGCTGGCTTAACTGGCAGAGCATGCGACTCTTAAAGCGGGCCAAAGTGGCTTCCGAACATTCACAAAACAAGGGACATACTTTCCATACTGTAGGGCTCCGGAAACTAACACAAGAACCCCACGGGCCCCCATTCAAAACTACTTTAAGAGACCTAATCTGAGAAGCATGGTTATCTGGCTTCAGACCCCCAGCAGCCCTGAAGCAGTTGGGGAACAGGAAGGCACACTGACCTCAGCACTGACAGTGGCGGCCCCACAGCACGGTAACTGTTAATGATGACTCTGAGATATTCACAAAGGGGTGCCAGGATATCAGAAAACATGGGAGCGTCAAGCCCTTGGAACTGTCAAGAGGTTCTAAGAAGCCACATGGACGGAGCAGAGACCCAAGAATACTAAAAGCACATTAATGGCGGAATTTCATATTCACAAAACACCTGTGATTGTCAGTATTTGGATTATAAAAACTAAAAACTGATCAATTCTCTTTGCTGGTATAGGCACATGGAAAATTCTCTTCCTCGGGGCAATCCATCGTCAAGTTCCAGTGCCTGTCAAAAGGGGAAATGCCGGGGCGCCCAGGTGGCTCAGTGCGTTAAAGCCTCTGCCTTCAGCTCGGGTCATGATCTCAGGGCCCTGGGATCGAGCCCCACATCGGGCTCTCTGCTCGGCAGGGAGCCTGCTTCCTCCTCTCTCTCTGCCTGCCTCTCTGCCTACTTGTGATCTCCGTCAAATAAATAAATAAAATCTTTAAAAAAAAAAAAAAAGGGAAATGCCTACAGTGGAGAAAACCAGATATGGAAGAAGGATATTTAATTTAAAAGGAGGAAATTTGGGGCAGGGGGGGCGCCTGGGTGGCTCAGCCGGTTGAGCGTCCAACTCTTGATTTCAGCTCAGGTCATGATCTCTGGGTCAGGCTAAGCACAGAGCCTGCTTGTTCCTCTTCCTCTGCTCCTCCCCGCCCCACAGCCTACACTTGCAAGTACACTCTCTCGCAAATACATAAAATCTTTAAAAAATAAATTAGGTGCACCTAGGTGGCTCAGTGGGTTAAGGCTCTGCCTTTGGCTTGGGTCATGATCTCAGGGTCCTGGGATTGAGCCCTGCATCATGCTCTCTGCTCAGCAGGGAGCCTCCTTCTGCCCCCCTCTCTCTGCCTGCCTGTGATCGATCGATCTCTCTCTCTGTCAAATAAATAAATAAATAAAATCTTTAAAAATGTTTTTTAATTTTTTAAAAAGCAAGAAATTTTTAAAAATTTTTAAAAAAACATTCTGCCCATAGCATTATCTGATGTGTCCTATAGGTAAAAAGAGTATTTAGAGAATCATACTACCAACAGGGGAGAGTAAAGAAACTTTGAGAGAAGGTGTCTACTCCACTTGCACTGGCAAAACTTCAACACGAGCAGACAATGCACAGCGCACACCTGTGTGATGATGGAGGTTCTGTATGTCAACTGCAGTGGTGGTTACCAGAATCTCCATGTGGGGTAAAAGGTCACAGAAGCAGACACGCACATTGTACTAAGATCAATTCTCTGGTTTTGATTTTGCATAGTTGTTACAGGATACTAAGGAAAGCAGGATGAAGTATAGGACCTCTCTGTACTACTGTCTTATAAATCTAATCTTATTTTAAAATAAGTTTTTAAAAGCTTTTTAATATTAAAAAAAAAAGCATTCTGTCCAAAACTTCTAAAAATCCAAAACCATGTATAAAAGGCAACCTTTAGTCATCTGAAAATACCACATAAGTTCTCTCCGCCAATAAAATGTGAATATCTTCACTCCCTTACTACAAACATTTCTCCTAACTGTATTTTAAAACCAAATATCCTCAAATGAAAACCACAGACAGTGGGAGTGGGCGGCTGGGTGGCTCAGTTGGTTAAGCAGCTGCCTGCAGCTCAGGTCATGATCCTGGAATCCCGGGATCGAGTCCCACACCGGGCTCTCTTCTCCTTCTGCCCTTCACCCCACTCTCATGCTCTCTCTCTCAAATAAATGAAATCTTTAAGAAAGGAAGGAAGGAAGGATAAAATAAAGAAAAAAGAAAGTCAAAATAAGCATAATAAGTAACTCATAAAATGAGCATAGTAAGTAAACTCAAATCTTTCTAATTGCTGGACTAATGCTCTCCTTTCTGAGGAGCAACCCCTCACAAGACAACCCTGGGCAGCAGAGACGGATGCATCCGCAGACACCATGAAAAAGCGCGCAGGGAACTTACAAATATAATCCTTCACAGCTTTCTCGAAGAGGTCGTACACGTGCTCTCTGTCCAGGCCATCCAGAGCCATGCTGATCTCGTCATGCAGCCACTCCAACCAGAGCTCTACAAGACAACAGCACCTCCTGCATGACCATCTCCTTCACCAAAGGACAGGATGACAGCAGGGGCTTTACTGCAAGTCACCAGTGCACACTTTTCACCCATCTCATACAGCCTGTCACAGTTCACAGAAATTCAATTCTTAAAACTTGTACCCAGCACGTAGGTTTATGCTTCCAAATCAGATCAAGTAATTAAAATCATAATGTCCTATACCTGTTGGGCATTTTATATATTTGCTAAGTGCTTACGTATATATATTTCTCATTCGAGCTTTTTTAAACTCCTATAGGTGATAGTCATAATAATGAGTAACAATGGCATCTATCTAAGCATTTAAGACATGCTAGGGCATTTATTACATGTTGTACCCAGAATACCTCATCCAATCCATGTACTATAAGGTAGAAACTAATGCTAGCCCCATCTTAATGCTGGGAAAACTGAGTCTTACAATGTCTACATAATTTGCTTAAGGTCTCACAACTAGTAAGATGTACAGTCAGGAATGAATCTGGGCAATCTGATTTCAGCTCCTATACTCAGCAGTTATGATTTCAGGCAGGGAGAGGGGGACAGAACTGGATCTGGGACCTGTGTTCTCCCAACTCCTCCCTAAAAGATCAATTACAAACTCATGAAGGACAGGTCTACAAGACACACAGGGTAATTCTGTTTCAAATAAGTAAGTAAAAGTAATCTAAATCCCAACTACCATGTAACAAACAAGGTACGAAACATTTACACTAAAAATGGTTTATAAAAGTTTAATACAATTATCTGGTGCTGAGAAAATGGATTAAAGAAACACCGGAATGGGAAACAGAAAGATGTGGGAAAAGATTAATCATGACGGAGGATTAAAAAAAAAAAGTCAGGATCCAAAACATGAGTCTGTATTACACAACCACAATTATGCTTTGCAAAAAACTAAAAGATGAAAAACTAGAAATCATTGACACTGGATGATGGGTTTTCTTCTTTCCACTCTATTTTTATGTTCCACATTTCTGTAAGGAACATATCCGAGTTTCAGCATTGAAAACAGAACGTATACTCTTCAGTTCTCTGTGTTTACAAAAGCAGGCCCACTGCTGACGCATTACCTTCAGTCAAAGGAAAGATCTCACTCATCTTCTGGCGAGCCATCCTCACTTTGGTAAGCTCCCCTTCCAGCCGGAGAAGCCGGATCAGGTCCACATGGCAGTTGTAGTCATAGACGTTAATAGATAGCTAAGAGGAAAAGAACACAAGGTGAGGGGTGCCTGGGTGACTCAGTGGGTTAAAGCCTCTGCCTAGGGCCCAGGCTCGCATCTGGCTCTCTGCTCAGCAGGGAGCCTGCTTCCTCCTCTCTCTGTCTGCCTCTCTGCCTGCTTGTGATCTCTGTCTGTCAAATAAATAAATTTTTTAAAAAATCTTAAAAAAAAAAAAGAACACAAGGTGAAATTTAAGCAGCAACCATCAAAAGAACTTAGCACTTTCCACCAATGATGACACACACGTGTCTGCTACAAACAAAAGAGATATGCTATCCGGGAGTGCAATTGAAATAGCAAGGCCACATTTACCCTCAGGAAGAGGAAGAAAAATCAGTGAACAAGCCTTTCTTTAATAAACACAGAGCCTCCACTCTGTTTCAGTCCCTGTAAGAACCCAGCTGGGTTGTTCTCTGAAACACAGGAAACATTCTGATGAAACAAACACCAAGTGTGACCTCAAGCAAGTCATTAACTTTGCTCAGCCTCTATTTTCTCATCTGTAAAATAGGGATATCACTAGGGTCTAGTCCATAAGGTTCTTGGGAGGATTTTAAAACATGATTAATAATGTGCTTTAGCACCTGCCGGTTGTGTAGGTAAGAGCTCTTTTACCAAACAAAAACAACAAAAAGGAAACCCCTAATGGAAGGAGCAAGAATGGCAGCACCTGCTGAAGCTGAGTAATAGGTACGTTAGAGATTTATTTCTATTATTTGAAACTATTCAAACTAAAAGTTAAATGAAAATAACTGCTTAAACAGCTACCAGACACCTGAAACAGAAAACTAAAAGAATCTATTTAGAATTTATTTCTATTATTTGAAACTATTCAAACTAAAAGTTAAATGAAAATAACTGCTTAAACAGCTACCAGACACCTGAAACAGAAAACTAAAAGAATCTGTCACTAGCAGACTTTACTCTTAAAGACGTGAAAGGAAGAGAAAGGAAATGATAAAAGAAATCTTGTAGCATCAGGAAGGAAGAGCTCAAAGAGCATGAAATACAGAGACAAGTATCCTGGAAGATCCTTCTCATGAGTTTTCTAAGCTGTATGTGATAACTGACACAAAAATTTTAAGACCACCTGATACTCAAAACAACGATATTTAAAAGTAGGGATGCTAAATGCAAGGACGTCCTCAATGGAAGGACTATTTCCACACTTCACTCAGTGGTAGAACACAGCTACCGTGTAAGTCAAACTATTCCTAAGGCAACCACTGAGAAACTATAGAAAGCAATACACTAAAAATCACTATAAATAAATCAAGACAGGGGAGCCTGGGTGGCTCAGTGGGTTAAAGCCTCTGCCTTCGGCTCAGGTCATGATCTCAGGGTCCTGAGATCGAGCCCCGCATTGGGCTGTCTTTTCAGCGGTGAGCCTACTTCCTCCTCTCTCCCTCTCTGCCTGTCTTTCTACCTACTTGTGATCTCTGTCTGTCAAATAAATAAATAAATAAATAACTTTTAAAGGAAAATAAATAAATAAATCAAGACAGAACCCTAAAAAATGTCCTTCATAGGAAGGCAAGAAAAGAGAAACAGAAGAATAAGAAACACAGGAAACAAATAGAAAATAATAAAATGTCAGGCTTTAGACCTAACATAGCAATAATTATCTTAAACGTTTATGCTCTTGGGACACCTGGGTGACTTAGTCAGTTAAGCATCTGCCCTCAGCTCAGGTCTTGATCCCAGGGCCCTGGGATCGAGTCCCACATTGGGCTCCTTCTCTCTGCTTCTCTCTCTGCCACTCCCCCTGCTTGTGCAAGTGCACTCTCCCCCTCTCTCTTTCTGGCAAATAAGTAAAATATTTAAATATTTATGGTCTCAATATACTAATTAAGGGCACCTGGATGGTTCAGTCAGTTAGGCATCTGACTCTTAATTTCGGCTCAGGTCATGATCTCAGGGTCATGGGACTGAGCCCCACATGGGGCTCTATGCTCAGTGGGGAGTCTGCTTCTCTCCCTCTCCCTCTGCCCCTCCACTCACTCTTTCCATAAAATAAACAAATATGGGGCTCAGTTGGTTCAGCGGCTGCCTTCAGCTCAGGCCATGATCCCAGGATTCTGGGATTGAGCCCCGCATTGGGCTCCTGCTCAGTGGACAGCCCGTTTCTCCCTCTCCCTCTGCCTTTTGCTCTGCCTACTTGTGCTCTCTAGCTCTCTGTCAAATAACTAAAATCTTTAAAATAAATAAATAAAAATAAACAAATCTTTTAAAAATATTTATACTAATTAAAAGGGACAGAATGGGAGGGTAGATAAAAACACAACCTAACTATATGCTGATTACAAGAAACTCACTTCAAATTCAAGGACATAGGAAAGCTGAAAGTAAAAAGATTTAAAAAAAAAAAATAGCATATAAACATTAGTCCAAAAAAAGAAGTGGCTATATTAATATCACATAAAGCAGACTTCAGAGAAAATATAACTACCAAGGATAAAATGGGGCATCACAAAATGATGAAAGGCTCAACCCACCAGGAAGACAAAGTAATCCTAAATGTGTGTGAAACAAACAATAGACCCTCAAAATAGATTAAGCAAGACTGTTCAAGCTAAAGAAGAAAGAGACACATACACACTTAACAATGAGGACTTCAAAATCCTCCACTTCAGCAACTATAACTACTAGACGAAAACTCAGCAAGCAGACAAAAGAGTCTCAGCATCAACCAACAGGATCTAATTAACATATACAGAACATTCCACCTGATAGTAACAGAATACAGCTTTTTTTTCCTCGAGAGCCTATGGAAGGTTTAGTGAGACCAAATCATGGGATGTAAGACAAACTCTGACAAATTTTTAAAAAGTGAAATCATATAGAAGATGTTTTCTGATCACAACACAATTAAATTAGAAATCTGTAATGGCAAATTTAAAAAAGGGCGGGGAGTGTCTGAGTGGCTCAGTGGGTTAAAGCCTCCACCTTCGCCTCCACCTTCAGCTCAGGTCATGATCCCATGGTCCTGGGATCCAGCCCCACATCAGGCTCTCTGCTTAGCGGGGAGCCTGCTTCTTCCTCCTCCTCCTCTCTCTCTCTCTCTCTGCCTGCCTCTCTGCTTACTTGTGATCTCTGTCAAAAAAAAAAAAAAAAAATTTGTAATGGTAGGGAAATCTTTAAACATTTGGAAATTAAGTGGTATACTTGTAAATAACCCAGGGGTCAAAGAAAAAGTCTTGAGGAAAACTTAAAAATATGTAGAACTGAATGAAAATGAAGATACAGGGGCGCCTGGGTGGCTCAGTGGGTTAAAGCCTCTGGCCTTCAGCTCAGGTCATGATCCCAGGGTCCTTGAGGCCCGCATCAGGCTGTCTGCTCAACAGGAGCCTGCTTCCCTTCCTCTCTCTCTGCCTACTTGTGATCTCTGTCAAATAAATTAATAAAATCTTTAAAAAAAATAAAATAAAAAAGGGGCGCCTGGGTGGCTCAGTGGATTAAAGCCGCTGCCTTCGGCTCGGGTCATGATCCCAGGGTCCTGGGATAGAGCCCTGCATCGGGCTCTCTGCTCTGCGGGGAGCCTGCTTCCTCCTCTCTCTCTCTGCCTACTTCTGATCTCTGTCAAATGAATAAATAAAATATTAAAAAAAAAAGAAAGAAAAGAAAATGAAGATACAGCAAGTCAAAATAAGGATACAGCTACCGCAGTATGGAGAGGAAAAACTTACAGAACTAAATTCAATGTATAAAAAGAATCATACACTATGACTAAGTGGAATCTGTTCCAGGTACATAAAGCAAGTACATACTGCAGTCTGTGAAAATCAATCACTGTAATCCACTAGCTCTAAAGGCTAAACAAAAATCATGATATCACTGATACAGAAAATGCATCTGACAAACTCTAACAACCATTCATGATAAAAATTCTATACCAGTTTGGGCCTTATTAAAATTTAAACTTTTTGCTCCATGAAAGATTCTACCTTTCATGGATGCAAAAACAAGCTACAGACTTCAAAAAAAAATATGTACAAACCACATACCCAGCAAAGGACAAGTATCTAAAAGATACAACTCCGTACTCAGCAGTAAAAAACCAAGAATCCAATTAGAAAATGGGTGAAAGACATGAACCAACAGGTACATAGAGGACACAAGACAGCAAGCAAGTGCACACAGTAGTCAACATCATGAACTATCAGGGAAATGCAAATTAAAACCACAATGAGAAATCATTACACACCTAGAACAACGAAGATAAAAAATAGTGACAATATCAAATGCTGGAGAAGACAAGAAAAAAAAAGAACTAGCTCACTCCTACATTGCTGATACTGCTAATGGGAACGTAAAATGTGTATGGCAGCTCTGGAAAACAGCTGGGCCATTTCTTATAAATTTCATACACAATTACATCACCCAGCAAGTGCACCCTTGGGTACTTTTCCAGAGAAATAAAATCTATGTACCCACAAAACCTGTATGTGAATGTTCGTAACAGCTTTATTCCTAGTAGCCAAACCTAGAAACCCAAAGTCCTTCGATGGTGAATGGTTCCAGTAACCATGGGGCACCCATACTGTAGACTACTACTCAGCCAGAACGAGGAAATGAACAACATGTCCCAACTTAAATGCATCTTTTTTTTAAAGATTTTATTTATTTATTTGACTGAGTGGGGGCGGAGTACAAGCAGGGGTGGAGGGAGAAGCAGGCTCCCTGCTGAGCAGAGAGCTCCACATGGGGTTGGATCCCAGGAACCTGGCATCTTGACGTGAGCAGAAGGCAGATGCTTAACTGAGCTCCCCAGGGGCCCTGCAAATCAGATGAATCTTTGGGGAACTATGCTGAACAAGAAAAGCTAATCCAAAAAGATTACATACTATATGATTCCATTTACATAACATCCTTGAAATGACAAAATTATAGAAATGGAGAACAGATTAGTGGTTGCCAGAGGTCAGGAACTGTAACTATGAAAAGATAACAGGAAGGACCCCTATGGTGACAGAATGGATCTGTGTTGACAGTATCAATGTCAACATCTAGGTGGTGATGTTATGCTATAGTTTTACAAAAAGTTACCACTGGGAGAAACCAGTAAAGGGTACACAGGATCCCTGTAGAATTTCTTACAACTGCAGGGAATCTACAGCTATCTCAAAATGAAAAGTTTAATTTTTTCAAAAAGCTTTCGTATGAGTTGGGGTATGGGACTCCCTTTAGCCTACGTATGAACTCTAAGGGTCTACTCTTCCAACATCTGCCACATTCCAGCACTAAGTTATTTCCCTCTCCTCCATCAACTAACACTCTGACAATGTACTCAACAATCTAGACACGAGGTACTGTATTAAAATACACAGAGGAGAATCTGTCTCACCAGGTAGCAAGACTCAGTAACAATGAGTTAGAGCGTGGAAATGACACAGGACTGACAAACTGACCAACAGAACAAAAAAGAGAACACTGAGAAACAGACGCATGCAGACAGAAAACATATGGCAGAACAACACTGGTTCTATCCACCAAAATGAATTCATGACCCACAACCATGACCCCAGTTTGAAAAACACTCAGAGAAACCCTTACACATGTTGAATAATAGCACATTTCAACAGTAACAATGTTCCTTGTAGCTTGTTCGTAACAGGACCAAAATAAAAGAAAAGAAAACAAAAATAAACTGTGAGCAATCCTAACGCCAGAAGAATTGATAACACCCCTCCAATGGCATACTAAATATACAGCAGGTGGGACGCCTGGGTCGCTCAGTTGGTTAAGCGGCTGCCTTCGGCTCAGGTCATGATCCCAGCGTCCTGGGATCCAGTCCCACATGGGCTCCTTGCTTGGCAGGGAGCCTGCTTCTCCCTCTGCCTGCCTCTCTGTCTGCCTTAAATAAATAAAATTTATTTAAATAAAAAATTTTAAAAATAAATAAATAAATAAATAAATATGCAGCAGGCAAAATGAACGAACTGTAGCTACAAGCAACACGGAGGAATCCCAAAACACACTGCTGCGTGGAAAGCAGTCCCAAAAGATGACATGCCGCATGATACACTTTCCAAAAGCTCAGAAATTAGCAAAAGTGGGCAATATATTACCTAGGGACACAAACGTAGCTGATAAAAATATACACTCTTTTAAAAGAGAAGGAAGCACACCAGTTCAAAAAAGTAGTTACTTGGGCTCTAAGGAAGGGAGGCAGGGCCACGGAGTAGGGGAAAAGCCGATTTGGTACATGCAACAATACTGACCAGGTTCTAACTCTTAAGGGTAAGTAGTGATCACCACACTTCACAATTTACAGACCTGAACTGCTTTGTATGTATCAAATTACATGCAAAAAGACAATACTCAGTAACAGGTAAGAGTCTGACCTAAAATTCTTTTTAACTTAAGACTTTTTAGCAATGTTCTCCTGCTCATGAGATATAAATTTTAACAAGCTGAGCCCATCCCATGATTACATGACGGGTTTAGAAAGGACTGGACTAGGTCAGGACACAAGCGTTCCAATCTCCCCTGGTTCTTGGCTTCTTCATTTCTGCCAGGAAGAAGCCGGAGTAAACCTCGGCTTCTCAAGTGCTTTGTCCTGACACACTGATGTTTCACAACCGTCAGGTGTGCAGCCAAGTCACGCTAACTGAAGAAGTGAGGTGTGCCCAAAATGTACTTTTCTTGCTAAACAAGAAGCAGAGGCTCTCCCTGTCACCCACTGCTCTCAAGTCACCTTGGTCTGAAGGTGGTTTTGGAGCAGGAAGCGGGGTGGGACAGTCCTGTTAGAGTGACTAACGTCTGTACAGCGCCCCTTACATGAATACCATTTGTACGTCAGGAAAAAAAGGTATAAAAGTCAACGAAGTAGAGAAACTGCTTCCCAGGATGGCTTTTGGTCTAAATTTCTGATTTCTAGGCCCAAATAATAAAGACACTGAATAAGAGGTGCTCCGAAAGTACGTGTATTTAAATGCATACTGAGATGCATTTATGAGACGTTCCACAGCGTTCACTCCGCACTGACAAGTGAGAACATACACTGGTCTATTCTGGTCTCAGAACATCATTAACAACAAAGGATGACTTAAAGAAAGAGGTGGCTTAGCCAGTGCACACAACGATGTGCTGTTTTCCTGATCTCCTAACAACCTGGACCCCGAGCGGTGGTGGAGAAATAACGAGGCCTGGTCCTAGAAGACACGACCACCGCCAACTCCGGGCAGGGCGGGGAAAGCACACAGCGGGCCCAGGCACCACACCTACTATGTGTCAAATTTGCCAGGCACTTTATAAGCCCGGGTCACTTAAGCTCCACGACAGCCCTACGACCCTTGTTTTGACCACCAAAGACACCGCAGGCTCAGGGAGCTGGAATAACTTATAAGACACCAGGAGGTGCCACTTTTAGTTTCAGGACACAAACACAGATAAGGGGAAATCTTTGCTTTTGTTTAGTTATGGCTACCATAACTAATGTCGAGCTCCCATACAATACACTCAGAGACCTAGAATTTGCAGAGATGACAAGACTGAGCTTTTCACAGGCCTGTCTAGATGTTATCCGTTGTCACATTCCACTGTAAGAGCACTTACAACAGGAACTAGAGGCGATGGGATCAGGATGAGGGAGGGAGGGAGGTTTGCAAAAATTGGAAAAATCAATCTCTAGACCCCATGACAAACAGGTCGATAAGAGCCAGAGGCTCTTCAATTCACATCACAGTGTGGTCACCGTGTGAGCTCCAAACCACCTTCTGTGACCTGAGGTAGGGCAGGCAACTGCAGGCCTCCAGTAGCCAGGAGACCTCTGCTCTGACCCATGCTGCTCTCACTAACTAGTTACTCTCACCAAGAACTTACTCTGCTTCCAAGCTTCCCCTTCCACTCAAACAGCTAATCCTATTTCCCTGACTCACAGAAGAGTAAGCTAATGGCTTGTGGAGAAGCCCAAGGCTCGAAGTCAGAAGCACAGATTTCCACCAGGACAGGGACAGAGTCAGCCTGGCACCCTATGTTACACTTTTGTGTAGTGAATGAATAGAAGACTGTGAATGAATAAAAGACCGAGTAAACACTGGCGTACTTATTTCTAAAAAGCAGAAAAGATAACCACTTGCCTACCCCAACTGGGCTCCTTTGACATTCAGATGTGATGATGAATGAAACAAGTGATACCAACGGATATCTTCACTATTTCACAGCAAAAGTATGACTGCCAAAGAGGACAGTATAAGGAATCTCACACCCAGCAAGGTTAAGTGAGTAAGGTAGGTTAACAACTTCACATAGCTAAGGGATTTCTTATCAGTGTGGCTTTTGGCCCACGACAACCCTGATAAGTTCAATTCCCCTTGTGAGTGACACTAGGCAAATCATTTCATCATCTGTTCCGAGCCTGTTTCTCATTGCTCATTGCTAAAACAAGAATGTTCTCGATTTCTGTCTGCCCTTCCAATTTCTTTTTTTAAGATTTTATTTATTTTTGCAAGAGAGAGTGCATGTGTGCAGGGAGGAGGGTCAGAGGGAGAAGCAGGCTCTCTGCTAAGCAGGGAGCCCAATGAAGGACTTGACCCCATAACCCTGGGATCATGACCTGAGCCAAAGACAGAGGCTTTACCAACTGAGCCACCCAGGTGCCCTGCCCTCCCAATTCTACTTCCCCTTTTCATCTCGGTCCTGTGCCCTCCTGTGTGGACCACAGGGAGTCTCCGGCTCTCTCGCTTTTCAGCAGGGTTTGCCCCAGCAGAAGGCACCAGCAAATGTTTGGAGAAAGAGAGGTCAGGGTATTCCTTCCCTCACCCCAATCCCTGATGGGAAGCTGGGGCTGTACCCCTGCCTAAAGGTCTCCCCTGCTCTCAGGTGCCCTCTCCACACAACTATTCAGAAAACTGGTCGGTTTTCTCCCCTCATCTCTTCAGGCCTAGAAGCAGACACAAAGTCCCAGAGTCACTAGCCCTCAGGTACTGCACCTCCACTCCTGATCTCTCTGACCCACACTTTAATAAACACAGCAGTCCCTATATTTACTTTCTCCCAAATTATCCTCATCTGAGCCCATCACCTATCTCCTGCTGAGATCCTGGATTACACAGGAGTTACAAATTATAGATCATGGTACCATCAGGTGCCAGACACTGGGCTATTAATTACTGTTACAACAACTACATGATGCAGAACTTGTTGCTCCCAATTTACAGGCAAGAAAGCGGAGACTCAGAGAAGTTAAGAAATGTGCCGAAGCTCACACAAACATGGACTAGCTACAACTGGGGACTCAGCCTCCAGACGCTGAGATTTCTACCGTCCCATTTCTATCATCACAGTCAGGGTCATTGCTTTGTCTATCATACCGTAGTTCACCATTGAAGGCATTGCTACTTAAAAGGAAAAAAAAATCTCTTGCGAGTGCAATTTTATTGCGATTGCTGACCACAATTTAACGGTGTGGTTAAAAGCGGGAGCTCTGTAGTCATTCCAAAGTTCGAGGCCTGGCTCGCCACTTGCAGAAGTGTAATCTTCAGCAAGAGAATTCCCTCCACAAGGAGCCTCAATCTCCTCCCCTAAAAAGGGGAATACACTTCCTTCCTTCCCTGGGTCGCTGCTAGCGTTCCACGGGATATCGCATGCAAAACACCCGGCAAGCAGTAAACGCTCAAATGAGGGGACTTGTGATGATTAATAGCGGTTTTGCTACCTTGGCGGCTTCATTACCGTCGGAGACCTGGGAGAAGAGCCGCGACCCGGAAACCTGAGGGAAGGAGCCCGCCGCCCTGCCCCGGACCCACCTGCTCCTCCAGCCGCTCGATTTCCAGCTGGTTCTTCTCCTCCTCTTCGTCATACTCCCATTCGTACTCCCCAGGGGAGCTCTCTGCGGAGGAAGCCATGGCGTACTCCTCGTCCCCATCGCTCTCACTCACGCCTTCCTCCGGCTGGTCCCACCCCGGCCCCACGCCCTTGTACGTCGCAGTGGCCACGGCCCGCGACAACACCTTCCTCCTCGTCCTAGCCGTCTTAACGTCATCCTCCTCGCCCTCTGCTGTGGGCCCGGCCTTGGGCTCAGCCTCCGCTTCTGAAGCTGATGTTGCGGCCGCCGTCGCCATCTTGCGCTTCCAGTGACTCCCGGGTCTTCTCGCGGCCGCCGAAGACCCGCTAGAGGAGGAGCTGCCCGCGGCGTGCGCCTGACCAAAACCCCGCTCTCCTTGCGACGGAAAGGGAAACAGAGCCTCGAACGACGGGAAAATCTCGGAACCCGTGAAATTTCGTATTGCTTTTACATACGTATAGAAGTTCTCTCAGAATGAGAACTCCCCAACACGGCATGTGTTCTGTCGCAACTTCGGACAGAGGTTGGGTCTTTGAACAGGAAGTGGAGGCCGTAGAGGAAGTCATGGAGTGATGACTGCAGGGACGGGTTTGACGCCATCTTGAGACGGTCAAAAGGAATCCGGGAATAAATGCCTTCTTTACTGCCCAGCCTGATCAGCGTGGTTCAGTCTCCCCAGCAACTGAACCGAAAACGCAGAGAAAACTCCAAGTACCCGGGGAAGGATCGACTGCACCGTTCACGAGAAAAACATTTCACAGAGCTTCCTCCCCTTTATGTAATAATACCTGGTGCCTAAGTAAGGGTTAAATACACGTGTGGGTTTTCTTGTATGAAATCATGTTCTGCAAGCCAGTATTAAATTTCATTACCAAGCGTTTATTAGAAACTCTTCATTTCCAGGCATTGGTCATATAAATATGTCAGCATGCTGATGAAAAGAGAAATAGATGTAGACATATATACATACATACTTTTAAAAAATCAGAGTATGGCGTGTTCGTTTTCCACAATTAAGCTCCCATTTTTGAGGCAGGAAAATATTGTCTTTGTCTTTCTCCCTCATTAGCAAGGTTAATTGTGTAAGGAATTAATGTGTTTTTCTTTGTTGGATCCCCAAAGCCTAGTATAACGCCTTGGCATATGACACTTGCTCAATGAATTGCTCTTGAATTGGTATAAAAGCGAGGATCAAGGCTTAAAGACATTATGTCATTCGCCTAGAGCCGCACAGCCGGGAAGGAGCAGAATCCGGATTCTAACCTAGAATTGTCCTTGCTTGAATCTCAAATGAGACTGGGCAATCTTGGAGAAGTTACTAAACCTCTCTGACCCTCAACTTCCTAAGCTCCAAAATCAATCTGTGAAGAGTAGTGGTTGAACCACTAAGCCGCATTCAGGCGGTGGGTAGGCTTGGTGAACGCAAACTTCGGCTCCCACTTCTGCCTGAGACCCCTCAGATTCAAAACCAAAACCTCGCGCTCGGAACAAACCCTCCAACTTCAGTCTTTCAGAACGGCTTCCCGCCCACCCCGGAGGGGCGTGGTCAAGACGGGACCAGAGACAGACACGTGCATGGAGGGAGAGGGCGCAGGCGCGAAGTCGCGGTGACGTAAAACGGTGCGCGCTCCAAGCCGGGAACCGACTCGCGGTCGGCCTACGCTGGCGCAAGCCCGGAAGATGGCGGCGGCTGGAGCTGGCCGTTTGAAACGGGCGGCGTCGGCTCTGCTGCTGCGGAGCCCGCGCCTGCCTGCTCGGGAACTGTCGGCTCCGGCCCGGCTCTATCACAAGAAGGTAGGGGCAGATGAGGGGATGCACGGGACCCGCACTGGTAAGGCGGCGGGATGGCGAGGACCGGCGAGAGGACCCAGGTGTGCCGGCGCTCAACGGAGGCCGGCCCTGGGGAGGAGTGGCCGCGGGGTTGTGAGCGGCCTTGGAGCCCCCACTTCGGCGGGGGTAGGGGCCACCTCCTCGCGAGACTCTGACTGGACTAGGTTTCCTTTGCTGCGCGGAAAAAACTAACCGCTGCCCGTGGGCCCCGCCGCTGGCTGCGATTTCGTGCCTCAAAACCCAGCAGCCCAGGAAGGAGGGCCCGTTAGGACCTGCCAGCCTCACTCCAGGGACAGACACACTGGCGTGGGCGCCGGCTTCGGCGAGGCCGTTGCCCTAGCCAGATGACCTTGAGCAAGTCCCTGCTCTGCGATGAACCTGTTTTCCCCATTTGTAAAGTGGGTTCTTAGCTTTCCCCTACACGAGATAGTGCTTGTGCAGTCCTCGGCATGGTGCCCAGCACATGGAGATCATTGGAGATCATTTACGGTGCAGTTACTGTTGTAGGAACTCACAGCCTCCGAGTGGAATCAGACACGTAATCAGCGGTTGCAGTGTTTTAATTTTGTCCCGGGTTTTTTGTTTGTTTTGGTTTGGTTTTGGTGGGAGGTTGGGGGGACGGCGTCGGGGAATAGGAATAGGTGCATAGTTTGCAGCCCTTGCCTTCCGAGGGCATAAAGTCCCCTAGACCTGAAACTTTCCCACTCTGGAAAAGACTAAGAACGCGGTGAATCAACATGGAGCAAAAAGTCCAGATGGGGTATTATCTTGTAGGTCCTTGGGCTTGGAATCAAAATTCGCAATCGGGAAGAGACACTGAAAGATCGAGAGACTTAAGGCTAACTGGTAAACAAGCCTCAAGGTTACATGAAAACCTTCTGTGTGCCAGTTTGAATAAATACTGTTCTGTCCTGGCTTCAGCTCGTCTGCCGGGGACTTCGCTCCTCCCCTACCTAGGGGTGTGTTTTGTTGACAAAACACCCTCAAAGAACGTGGGCTAGCAGCCTTTCAGCCACCAGGGTGCGCTGCTCCACCAGAGTGATTTCCGGGCTTGAAATACAGGAATGGGACGGGTTACTGTTTTATCTTACACAAATGGACACATTCCATAGCATTGTTCCTCCTACAACATTCTCCTTGAGACTTCTGGGAAATCGTTCGATTGCTGGACCATACTTATTTTGTGAAAAAATTTTAATAGTAATCATCCTTTGAGGATGGATGGATTTATTTGGAAATACCAGAAATGCTGTTTGAGCCCAAATCTGGTGACGTAGGTGGTAAAGATCAGCTAATTGTGATTTAAAAACCCTATAGAGGGATGCTTGGGTGGCTCAGTCGTTAAGCGTCTGCCTTCAGCTCGGGTCATGATCCCAGGGTCCTAGTATAGAGCCCCAGGTTGGGCTCTCAGCTCGGCGGGGAGTTTGCTTCTCACTTTCTGCCCCTCCCCCCATTTGTGCTTTGTCTCTTGCTCACTCTCAAATAAAGTCTTAAAAAAAAAACCACAACAACTATGGATTTAAGACATGATTTTGCTGATTTTTCTCCAGTAACTCAAATTTCTGAAGGTAGTTGGAGAAGAGGTCCAAAAGGTTGGGTCATAAAGTCTCACTGATGTAAGTGTAAGCCTTCCTCCCCAGGGGATGTCTGATGCTTAGCTACTGGCTGCCTGCCGGGTTGAGTTTGCTGACTTCAAGAAACTTTAAGGAGCTTACCATCAAGTTGGGGAGACAAAAAAGAGTGATCACTGGATTTCTCTTAACCTTCTAATTTCAGGTTGTTGATCATTATGAAAATCCTAGAAACGTGGGGTCCCTTGACAAGACATCAAAAAATGTCGGAACTGGATTGGTGGGGGCGCCAGCATGTGGTGATGTAATGAAATTGCAGGTACCGCTGGTTTTCATATTTAACAGTAATGGCAGTGATCCGTTTGCTCATACAGTGCTTCGTTGTTTACAAAGCATTTGCATGCACAGCTTTCCCCTTGGTCTCTACCTGGATTCCTGTGAGATGATGGGATGGTTCAAAGTTATCAATTATTAGGTAGGGACTGAATCTTAGTTGTCTCATACACTGTGCCGACCCTTTCTGGTGTCAGTTTTCTACTCAGTCTATCGGCTTAAATTCCAACTTCAGCCAAGTAGAAAGTTTTTTGTGAATTTTACTGAGCAAAGGAAAACCACAACCATTCGGTTAGCAATCCCCAGTGAGACAGGAAATGCCACATATCAAGCCTCCGCCTGATTGGAAACAACACAAAGGTAGTGACTGGCACTTTGAGTAAACTGTAGCTTTGTCCACATCTGCTTCATCGTGGTGAAGGGGCAGCTTGCCAGAGGTCTCCATGCCTACCTTGGAAAACAGAAACAAGGCAGGAGGAAACCACTAAAAACCACTAGATGTCATTTCATACCAAACTAAAAAGCCCTAACCAGGGACCTTATTACAGACTCTCCCAGTGTTTAAAGATGCAGATTGACTCAGCAGCCAAGAGGAGAACTTCATAGCCCAAGAGCAGACTAGGGTTACAAAACCAAAAACTGGGGGTGTGGGGGTATATTTTTCAGCTTATCTTTACCTGGTAGGCCTGTATCGTTCTCTGATTATTCCTACATTTTACTCCTCACTGAGCCCTTTGTGACAAAGCAAATTCAGTAATTAATGTTAAAACTTAGGGTATGGAAAGCAAGACCAAAGCCCTTGGGGAGAGCCTCAGTGAACCCCCCTATAAATGCAGGTTGTACGGGGTGGCACCCAGAACCACTGCTTAACTCCTGTCTCTTTTCTAGATTCAAGTGGATGAAAAGGGGAAGATTGTGGACGCCAGGTTTAAAACATTTGGCTGTGGGTCTGCTATTGCCTCTAGCTCATTAGCCACTGAATGGGTAAAAGGGAAGACGGTAAGTTTGCTTGCAGGCTGACAGAATTCACATTTCTGACAAACCTGCCTCTGAGTTAAGGGAAGAGTCTAGTTATTTGGGGGAGGGGAGGGAGGGCTGATTTTTTCCAAAATACTCTAAGAATTTCTTTAGTTTCTCCTACTCGGGTTTTGATTAAATTCTCCACACTGGGGATTATGGATTATTCTGTTGAGTTTTTTATTTGGGTTTTTTGGGGTTTTTTTGTCCATCGCTTTTTATTTGTTTGGAGGTTTGGGTGGTCTTTTGTTTAGGGCTTTTTTGTTTTCTGTTTTGGGTGGCAGGGCAGAGGGAAAGAGTCATAAGTAAGCCCTATGCCCAGCACTGTGCCCGAGGCAGGACTCAGTCTCATAACCATATCATGACTGAGCCAGAATCAAGAGTTGAACGCTTAACCAACAGAACCACCCAGGCACCCGTTCAATTTTATTTTTAATTAAATAGGAAAAATATCCTCACCTCCCCCCCAACAGAAAAAAACGGCAAAGAAATCAATGGCTTTCTCCAAGGTTGCTGATTAAAATTTCTTAGGAGTCTAAGGGTGGGAGAGGCTATATTGTGGTTTGTGTTCTTGTTTATTTTATTTTTTAAATACCATAGGATCTAGTAATTCTTTTTTATTTTATTTTATTTATTGACAGAGAGAGATCACAAGTAGGCAGAGAGAGAGAGAGGGGAGGAAGCAGGCTCCCCGCCGAGCAGAGAGCCCAATGCAGGACTTGATCCCAGGACCCTGAGATCATGACCTGAGCTGAAGGCAGAGGCTTAACCCACTGAGCCACCCAGGCGCCCTGTTTATTTCTATCATGTTTCAAAAAGGATTGCAGGTGTTTTATAAGGATTCATGAAATAACAAACTAGCCAGTGCTAAAAGAGAGATTAAAGGATTAGAAACAGCAAAGATGGAGGCAAAGCCAACAAACAAATCAGAACAGTGGTCCAGGTGGCTGGTCGGCAGGCCCTTTGAGGGTGGAAATGAGAGAAGCTGGAACACCATTTCTGTTCTCTCTGCCAAAGCCTCTTTCCCAGAAGCTGCAGAGGTAGAAGGTCCCAAGCCACTGAAGAGCTGGAGTTTATAAAATCCAGTCAGTAAAACCGCTCAGAAAAGCCAAAATACAGGGCTGCTTATCTTTGTAGTCCCGAGGGACCAGGTTCAAGGGCTGAGTCACACAGGAGTGTGCATGGGGAGCCAGGCAGCTCTACAGCAATGCTGGGAGCAGGGCCACGTGCCCCCTGCTTCCTGTGGCTCCCGGCCTTCTGGCTGGCGAGCTCCCTGGGCGAGCACAGACCTAACCTGATCTGGAGGAAATGCCTCAAACGGTTTGTTAGGACCTGTGCTCCGGGAAAGGGGAAGCAAGACAAGGCACCTGTGCTTCCAGGATTTGGCCTTTGAGCTGTGATCAGAAAGAGGAGGAAGAGGGCCTTTCTTTGACCTTGAGGTCCTCTCTGAGTTACTAGGAACAGAACGTGAAGCATTATCCTTGAAGTCAGCAGAATTGGGAAACTGGGGGACAGATGAGGAACTCTGGCTCTTCTTAAGGCAACAGGGCTCCGCTCCACGTGGGCCTCCCTCGAATGTCCTCGACACTCGAGCAAACTCGGGGCATCCTTTCCAGTCTGGCCGAGGATGATCCCAAGACCAGTCTGGGCCACTGCCAAGTGCTAGAGTGCCACTGGCCTATTTGCCACCTCTCTGACCGCCCTGACACCATTCAGCACTTCTGGTTGAAGGGATTTATTCTAAACATTTGGTATAAAGACATCACTGAAGCTGATCCTCACAAAACCAGAATAGGAGAAATCACTGCCTTTAAATTAAAAAAAAAAAAGGCGAGACTCCTGTCCCTGGCCTGAAGCAGACCCCTAAGAGAGGTCTCACAGGCTGGCTTGTCGAAGTGTCTTTGCCAGCTGTGCTTACCCCAGCCACGGCGCAGGGAATGTGTACTCCATACCACAGAGCCCCAGCTGCAGCCTTGACGTACGAGTGCACGTCCTCGGGGGTTCTTAATGGCAGTCATCCCCCACCACCCCGTTCTGAGGGCCTCTTTGGCCTGCCTTTTTGATTGCCTGTTCCTCAAGTTAGAGCTTCACTGAGACTGTCCGCTCTCCTCCATGCCTCTCAGGTGGAAGAAGCCTTGACGATTAAGAACACGGACATCGCCAAGGAGCTCTGTCTGCCCCCCGTGAAGCTGCACTGCTCCAGTGAGTTTCCACTCCAAAATGCCCACGAGCTTGCACAGCTGGGAGTACTTCTGTAATGGCATCAACTGGCATTTGTGCAGAGTAATGTCGAGGCCATTTTGGTCATGGCGTCCGTAACCTTCAGACTGCGAAAGCCTCCAGGCCTCACCGCCCATCTTAACAGGGTCTTAACAGGAGGTGGGGTGTGCTGGGTGTCATGCGAGCACTTCGTGGCATCATTTCTAAGCCTCAGAAATGTCCTCTAGTCCACAGACAGCATCATTATCTCTCCCTCTTCCAGACCAGGAAAGCGGGGCTCAGCTTAAAGCGCCCCAGTCACATGGCTTCTAAGTGGGAAAGCCAGGCCCTAAGCCCCAATCTTTGATTCCAGAATCTGTGCTGGTCCCACCCATTGGAGTCAGATTTGGACCAGTAAAGGAGATAATTCTGCTTCTGCCATAATCCTGCCTGTCGCATGTGTTACCACTTCCTTCCCAGGTGCTGTTGCTGTGTATAGAGTCGGCCTCCACGTGCAGAATGACTAAGTCCAGTTGTGCAACAGCCCCTTGCACGTAGCCCTAGGAGAAAGCCCAGATGCCTTAAGACTTACACTTGGCTCTCCAGTTTGGCCTCTGTCTTAAATCTAAAGTGTTTTCCATCTTCTCTCAACCTTCTAGGGGAAGGAGGGAATGAGAAACAGTAGCCTTAACTTACTGACCAAATTAGTTAAAAATCAGCAGAGAGCCAGGCCTCTTGCCAGAGTAAGACTCACAGGGGAAATCAGGGGCAGGGACATGCTAACAGTCGTCGGGAAGTCTGCTATGACCCGAGTTCTTTCCACCTGAGCTGGGATTCCCAGTATGCAGGAATAAAGGCCATAGCTTGTCAACATTTTCAGAAAACCCCAGCCTCTTCATTTGGCCTTCTTGGGCACCGCAACCTTTAGCTGCTCCTCTCTGCCTGTTGCTTACTATTTCCCCCATAGTCATTATAATTCTGACCCCAAAGTAAAAGTTTTCAAAGTTGGGATCCCTCCAGAGGATGTGGCAGTTGCCACCTGTCAGCCAGTGGCATGACCCACGTTACGCCAGCTTGCTCAGCCGGTATCCGGTATCCGCTGCGTTTACTCCTGACTTCCCTGGGGGCAGATGACAACTGACATCTCTCGTGGCCCTCGGGCATGTCAATTTATTAAGCCCTCACACTACCCCAGCAAAGGGAGTATGTCCCAGTTTTATAGAACAGAAAGGGGATTCCAGGAGGCTGGGGAACTAGCCTAGAATCCCAGGTATTTAAACACTGGTCTGCCTCCGAAGCCACAGGCAGGCGTAATCAGGCTCAAGAAAATGGCTGGCTGGCTTTCCTGGCTTGCTCCTGACTCCCCACTCCCCAGCCAGGGGGCTCTGGTAAGCCCTTCCCGGCACCGCTGCCCTCTAGCTCTTAAAGATGCGATTCCCAAGACCCTCTCTGTACAGTCCACGGACTGAGGCTCTTTCCTTGTGCTCCTTCCAGTGCTGGCCGAAGACGCGATCAAGGCTGCCCTAGCAGATTACAAATTGAAACAAGAATCCACAAGAGGGGAGGCGGAGAAGAAGCAGAACAAATGAGCCCTCGGCGAAGCATCTAGCGGTCAGACCTGCTGTCTGTCCAGCCGCCACGCGGTCACTGCAGATGTTCAGAAGCCCCCGCCCCCACTGCAGTAAACGGGCTCTGAGTCACACAGCGCTTGCTGGTCACGTGACGGCTCCCATGCCAGCAAAATACACAGTTTACTTGTTCTAAGTCCTGTGCTTTCTTTCAGCCCACTCTTAGCGCCTTAACCCCGTCTGTATATATTCTGAATTGTGTGCATGGCCTCTAACTGAAATCAGTCGCCAGATCTCAAGTGTGGTAGTCAAAGTGCGCAAATACCTAATTTTCACCTGAAACTGTCTTGGGGAAGATTACCAATAGAAGGCCGTGGTATGATTATTTGATAGAATCAATTATTGTACATAAAACAGATGTGCATATATATATATATATATATAAAATAAAGGATATAAGACCCATGTTTTTCTCTGATAAGCCTTGTCTCTTGGGTCCCTCACTCACTCCACGGTCCTGCCTGGAGCCCGCTTGGGGCTCCCAGATGCTGGGCTGTGATGACACGAGCACCTTTCTGAGCAAACCAGACAATAAGGCCCATGGGCAGAGGCAGCCAGACGTGTGTCAACGTTTTACAGAATGGGGGCGAAGGTGAAAGGAGAGAGCCATCTCTTTTTGTTTTTCTTTGCAAAATAGTAGATTGGCAAATCAACAGGAGTCCAGAATATTCTTTTTGTAATTTCACTGGTTTGTGAAACACTAAAATCTGAGAAACCCTGGCCCTGACAATCCTGTAAAGGCACGGAGCAGCTGGGGGGAGGGGGTGGAGCCTGTGTCTGGGGGGCACCGACCTGCCTGCTGCTGGTGGCCTTGTCACCTTCACGTAGAGGTGTGGAGTTGGTGGCTGCCAGGCTGGGATGCCAAGCCACGGCCAGTGCCACGGTGGCAGGCAGACCGCCCTCTGGCGCTGTGGAATTGGCAGGCCCTTAGGTCCTGCAAGCCACGAAGCATGTGGAGCCTCAGGCAAAACAAGCTGTTCAAAGTCTACCAAAATCTGCTTTCAGGGTACCACCACTGCGGGGGGGGGGGTCAACCCCAGATGACAAAACGGGAAGCAGCGCGAACGCAGGCATCAGGCCTACTGCCACTAAAGGACAAAGACGAGCTGCTCACCTACAAATAACGCTTTTTTTTTTTTTTTTAATGTTTTTAAGGTTTTATGTATTGATTTGACAGAGATCACAAGTAGGCAGAGAGGAGGAAGCAGGCCCCCTGCCCAGCAGAGAGCCCGATTCAGGGCTCGATCCCAGGACCCTGGAATCATGATCTGAGCTGAAGGCAGAGGCTCAACCCACTGAGCCACCCAGGCGCCCCCAAATGATGCTTTTAAAATCATCCCGACAGGAGGATCTCTGCACACAGCAGCCAGAAAGGACAGAGCTAAAGATTCGCTAGAAGACGAAGCTAAAAAAACAAGCAGATGATGAATTTGAAGTTCTTACTAGTTTATGTATAGAGGTACCAGCTCTTATACTAAAATGCCTCAGCTACAAATGTTAAAAATGATGTAGCACGGGCTGCACCAAAAGCCTTGGTGTTCCTTTCTTTGTGAGGATCTTCAATCAGATTATAGAATATTTGGAGATTCATACTCAATAATTGTGGGTAAATGTATACAATTTGAATAGAAACATGGATATGACTCATGTAGCGAATAATTTGGTACCTACTTCACAGCAAAGTGAATGTGCCCATCTGCCCTCAAGGGGCCCCCAATCTAGTGTGAGAGT
>RCUC01154043.1:0-49752 GCA_003697995.1 Taxidea taxus jeffersonii | reverse complement strand
ATATATATATATATATATATACCACTTCTTCTTTATCCATTCATCTGTTGATGGACATCTAGGTCCTTTCCATAGTTTGGCTATTGTGGACATTGCTGCTATAAACATTCGGGTGCACGTGTCCCTTCGGATCACTACGTTTGTATCTTTAGGGTAAATACCCAGTAGTGCAATTGCTGGGTCATAAGGTAGCTCTATTTTCAACTTTTTGAAGAACTTCCATGCTGTTTTCCAGAGTGGTTGCACCAGCTTGCATTCCCACCAACAGTGTAGGAGGGTTCCCATTTCTCCACATCCTCGCCAGCAACTGTCATTTCCTGACTTGTTAATTTTAGCCATTCTGACTGGTGTGAGATGGTATCTCATTGTGGCTTTGATTTGTATTTCCCTGATGCCCAGTGATGTGGAGCACTTTTTCATGTGTCTGTTGGCCATCTGGATGTCTTCTTTGCAGAATTTTCATTACAATCATGCAGTACCTTTCACGTAGCAAGTTCTTAAAATTGGATGGAATGAATACAGAGGCAAATGAATACCGAATAAATTATCCAAATTAGTTTTCTTAGCATAGGAGATAGAGGAGATGGTAGTAAAATCTGGATCAGCTATTCAGCCTCACTGTAGAAATATAGAGTTTAATGAATGTTTCATAATGCACCAAGAGACATTAATATGGATTCTATAAGTTCATAGTTTTTTTTTCCCTACACTCTGCCAACACCATTATTTGAAAAGTGGGGAAAAAATGCAATGATTATTGATTTGATTTCACAACATCAAATAACCACCTTGACTGCATTTTTTCTCAGTTTTAAACATTTTTTATATAATTAACTGGTAATTCACTTGAGTTGACCAAATTAGTCATTGCTTTGACATTGATGCTTTTCTAAACATTTGTTTTCCTATGATAACATAGCTTCAGGATATTCTTACCCAAACAAGTGGAATTCAGGTTTCAAAAATCCTATTCCTTTTAGTAAGGCAATTTACTTTCTGCATTAAATCTATTGAAGGAAAAATAACACTTTTTGGCTAAATTCAACTTTGTGGTACAGTCTTCTTTGCTATCTCCTCTTTATAGATGATGTACTATATTCACAGACCCAGTTCACTGACAAAGCACAAGTCTTAAGAGTCAGAAAATTTTGGTTCCTTTCCATGTTCTGTCTTTTATCAGCAGTGTGATTCTTGGCTAGTTTTAAAACCTCTCTGAGGTTTATTATTTATTTATTTATTTATTTATTTATATCTATTAGATTAAGGTAAGATATTCTCTGCCTTCGAGTTGGGAATATTGTGAGGCTTACAAGAAGTTAGTGGATGAATGCTTCTTACAGTCTGTGTAGTATGCAAGTGTGTCACCAGTATTTAGGGTCATGGTTCTAGTGCTAAGATTTTCCTTGCAATCAACATCTTTCCTGACCATTAAGTCTCTTTACACACTATTAGAGGGCTTTGAGTATTTTGGGCTCTTTAAAATGAGCAACACATTCTCAAGAGACAACAGACATGGAATGTAGTAAAACCTTGTAGTATTGATGAGTTTCTTTCTCAGGACCTGTGGAAGGCGCTGACCTTAGTGACCATACAAACTGCTCCACATGTGAGGAATGGGACTCCCTGGAATCATAATAAGCTTGGCAGACTTTAATAGAGTTTATTGTTTTGGCTCAGTTCCTATCAGGTTTCTACTTAGCCCATATTCAGGGCTGGGCAAGGTTCATCTTACTTCTCTCCAAATGCCTCATTTGCACCCCTGTCAGGCCAGATCCCCTCTGAGGTCACACACCTGTCCCCTCACTCTCAAACCAGGTCACCCTGTTGTAGTCTCTTTAAAGCAATGGATAGTCTGTGTATCTTTTTGTAATTAGTTCTTCACTTTTCATTTTCAAAAATATGTTTTGAAATACTCTGGATATCACTAACTGATTAAGAGAGCAGTCCTATACAATGTAGCAGGAGAAAAGAAAATATAACAATAAAGATTTCAATGCCATAGCTTACCAGAAGTGTAAAGCTCTATACAAAAAAAAAAAAAAAAAAAAAAAAAAAGATTCTTATTGGATATATCCTCTCCTTGACAGTTTTCTGACAACTCTGATGATGAAATGACAGATAAAAATATGAGAATTTATGAGAAAAATAAGGTAAGGGGGACTGAGTTTGTGAGCAAACCATGGAAGTCTTTGAAAACATTTTTACCACAGCTAAGATAATGTATACTAATAAAGAATACTCAGTAATATTCTACATGCCTAAAATTAATACAAATTGAGACTATGACTAATTTCCTACTGACATTTTTGTCTAGTGGTAACTTTGCAACATCTTTGTGCCAAATAGCTTTTATGAAATGCTTACAAATTTGTTTTACTTAGTTGTAGATAATATGTATACTGCAGCATATGGTAAATATTTACTCATTCAACTCTGTTCTAATACCTTTGTATTTTACCTTATTGCACAACTGCCTTATAACTTACATTCTGCCAGTACTTGGTACCTATCCAGTAGATGTACCCATGGAACTGGCAGACAAAAGTGAGATGGGAGACCTCTGCTATTGGACAAAACATGGAAGTACTGAGTTTCTTAGCAACAGCAGAAACAAGGCTTTAAGTATCCAGCGCATAATTTTATGAGTTTTGAGAATTTGGTGGGATATTCATTTTATTAGCATGGTCTATGGCTATAATGGTATGGTTCTGGAGCCAGTTGTTTTGGCAGCAGCTTCTTGATCCTCCGAAGATCCCTCTGAAGAGGGAGTGTGAGCTAGAGTCCATATTTGAGGCAATGGCTTCCTGGTTCCTCAACTTTCTGATCATTCCTCACCTCCCTTATTGTGGATGTGGCAACAGCTCTTTTGGTGAGTCAGTTCTGCAGTGATGTTTTTCACATTTAATCTTGGAACCTCGGCTTGGAGCCTAATCCTTAGGTCCTTCCACCTTCTCTAAACTAACCAGTTTTGTGAATTAAATCATTTTGTTTTTGAAGACTAATCTACACATAAACTAAAATGTATTGGTATAATTATTCTTTAATTGTTATACCTTTCTTATTTATAATTTGAAATTATTGACTCTCTTCTCAGGAGTTCTGTTGCCCATCCAAAAGGCACATAGTAACTTGTATACTTAAGACAGAAAGAGACTGATGCAATCTTTCTTTAATAGGTTCACTTTTATTTCTCAAATATTGTTCTGATAGATGGGGTTACTTATAATATCAGCCCTGTTTATTATAACGTAAGCCAGAGTGCACTGAAATGTTGCAGAAACTGAGCTAATTTTCCATCTGCCCCTTCTTCAGAAGTATAATCCCCATTATATAAGCCGAATGGAATGGAATGACTTCTAAAAGGAAAATAATTCTTCATGTTTTCCTATCTTTCAAGTCTTCACTGTGGAAAACTTGCCTACTTTTCCAGCCTTTTTTCCCTCTAACCATCCCAAAATTAAATGGTTTGAGATAGAGTATACAAAACTAAATTGTTCTGAATCTGGAAAACTACTGGGAGGCAAATATGCATATACTAACACATGGTGTGAGTAGCAGTCTTGTATAAGGAAGAATTGTCATTAACTTTATGGTTGGATTTTTGATCAAAACGACCAAAATATATTTATTTTCTTCTAGAGAAAATATCACAGAAGCACTTGTGAGAGTATTTTTTAATGTAATTTATCCCAAGCCCATGTATTGATTTAACTCCTAAAAATTAAAACGAATATATTTTCTTACATGTTTTCTCTTAATTCATTTTCAATTTTATTTGAACAAAACTTAAAGACAAATGTTCTTCTAATTTCTTTTATCAGTGTTCTTGGATGTTATTGATAAAATTGTCATAGGGTGTGTTTATACTTTTACCACACTCTTGCCTATTTTCCCACATTTCAAAAAGATCTGCTATGACAAAGAGGAGAGGAAGAGAAAAAAGAAGGAAGAGGAAATGGAGAGGGAGAAAGAGAGAGGAGAAAACTTTTCATTTTTTCCAAGATAACAAAATAATACAGGCACAGAACTCACAAATTGTTGGCTGAAGACTACTAAAAACATACCACCTACAGCCATTGCCCTTGAGAATGCATTCTATGTCTGGTGTTCAACAGTCTGGCATTTAAAGTGGTATGCTGAAGCTTATGTTTGGCGATTTGCTTTGGATTAACTTTGACTACTTTTTTCTATATCTGGATTTGGGAAAAATTACAAAGGGGAAGGAGTTGGCTGGAAAAAGAGTGGCGAGAGAAGTTGAAACCAATACAAGCAAAGCAAAGAACCTTCTCAGAGGAACATGGGTCTTTCTTCAACCACTGGTTCCCATACACTGAGCCCATCTCAAAGCATGTGTCTAAGCTGATTGTACTAGTCAGGGAGTTTTCTTCATGATGAAGGGCTCGTTGTGATTCTCACTGAATGAGCCATCAAATGAAGCCAGGATTTGGCCTTGCATGACTGAGGTAAGACGGTATCTTACACTTGCCACCTACATTCTTGTCCTTAGAAATGCTGTGGGAATTTAAGGAGGCAATGTTTGCAAAGCATTTTAAACTCTCTAAAAGAAAGTTGAAATCTCTCTAGTAAAAAAAATGCTGTTGTTATAAACCCTGAAGTAGATACAGGTATAAAAGTTTCAACCTCAGCCATATTTGGGATTTCAGTGTATTTTAGATCCACCAGATTAAAAAAAATACTAGCCCTTCTACAGAAAGAAAATGCTGATATGTGATTTTTTTTTTCAGGCAAGATAAAGAGTGAGGGAAGCAAATTGAATCAAGACAAACAGAAAATATAACACAAAATATTATACCATTCACAATAGAAACAAAACCCTTAAAGGTTTTAGGAATTAGCAAGGAGCACATGATTTCTGGTTGGGTGGTGGAATGCAAGTCTTTTAAATATATAGAAGTACTGATTAAGAGGAGACATTGTATAGTCTTGAGTGGAACATCTTGATATATGTTAGATATTCTAATGAATCTGTCAGTTGCATGCAATTCCAAAGAAATTTCAGCTTCATATTTTTTTGAAGAGTCTAATAGAGTTATTTTTAATGTGTACAAAAGGGGGAAAAGTCGTCTTTGAAAATGTAAAACAAAGGGAGCACTAGTTTTATCAATTACTAAAACATATTATAAAACATTTGTAGTAAAAATCATGTATGCACTGGTGTAAGGGCAAGCAAACAGATTTCTGGAACAGAATAGGGAGTTCAGTGACAAAATCACCTACATAGAGAAATATAATACCTGAATGAATTGCACCACATACATATGGGGAAAGAGGGAGTATTCTTAAAACTGGTGATCTTTCTCAATAGATGACAGATAGATAATAAATAGAGATAGACAGATGGTAAATGATAGATACATAAATAGATAATTTGCAAACTAACATGGAATCCAGGACTCTAGGATTAAGGATTTAGAATTACAATCTAATGTGAAAGATAAAGATCCTAGAAGATAATGGAGGATGATTTCAAAAGCAAAATAAATGATTAATTTTATCACACTAAAATTAAATATTTCAAAGATCAATTATGTAAGTTATAGAGTTGGAGAAGTTATTTGCAATGTCAAAAGTTCATAAGGAATTCACATGTATCATTTTAAAAATCTGAAAAATCATCAAGAAAATGATGAGAACCAGATAGAAAAATGTACAAAAATATAAACAAGTCATTCACAAAAGAGAAAACCCAAAAGGCTAGTAAGCATATGAAAAGATAATCTAATTCAATAGTAATTAGATTTACTGAATTTACCATTCTGGACATTATCAAGCATTGGTGACACTGTAGGAGTACGGGAAACAACATCTACCGCTGGTGGGATGCAGTCTGGTGAAGTCCTTTTGCCAGGTAGTATGCCTTATGAACAGCAATACACCTCCATTCATATATATATATATGTATATATATATATATACACACACGTGTGTATATATATATATATGCATATATGCATATATATGCATATATATATATATACGGAAAAGCAGACAAGATATGTAAGGACATTTCAATGTGGTATCTTTTTAGATAGTAGGGAGTTGGAAGCAACTAAGTAAAACATGGTGAATTCACCCAGTGAAATACTTTGGGGCACTTAGAAGCAACCAGATAGATGTGTACATAGCAACATACACAAATCTTAAAAACAAAACAAAACAACAATACTGAGTGGATCTAGAAGGCAACAATAAGAAGTAGTGCATAATCCATTTGTATCAGTTAAAAACATAATCTCATATTTTTAAGAATATAAACTGATAAAAGACTATATGTAACTCAAAGAATACATATCAAATATCAATAAACAGTTGCCTATTTATTGGTGACATGGAAAATAGGAGCAAGAATTGGGGATAGCAGGGAAGGAAAAGAAGAAGGAAGGAAGGGAGGAAGGAGAAAAGGAAGGAAGGGAGGGAGGGAAGGAGGAAGGAAGGAGAGAAGGGAGGGAGGTAGAAAGGAAGAGAGGAAGTTAGGGAAGAAGACAGGGAGGAAGGGAGGGAGGGAAAACAAGCCAGTCATTGCATGGATCCGAGATGACAGTATGCCATGATTTCTTCATCTCTCTGTAGAAGAGTGTAAAACAAACAAAAAGGACATACAAAAAACAAAAACCAAATCACCCCTCAAAAATACTAAGATCTTGGGTATTAGTCTTTGTTCCTTCCTCCAGGCAGCACCACTGAGCAATTTTTCCCTGAGGTTCTCCCATGCTCCAGAAACTCTAGGGCCTCAAATAACCCCTAGAGGTATTGATAGGGAGGAAGGAAGTAGTCACAGATGCTCTGCCTTAGCTAAAACCATTCCCTTTCTAGCCATTTTATATCCACCCACCTCCTTCAGTAAGGGGAGGGTTGAGTCAGATGGAGTAGGAAGGTACAACAAAATGGGTATTTTAGTTTATTTTACTATGTGTGTTTTTCCTCTGGCTAAGTGGTTGTAGAACTAGCATTGGATGATCCCAGTAGAAGCATGGTTCTAAGGGAGTAAAGCACTCCAATGCCTCTTATTCTGCCATAATAAACACTTCACATTATGCTCTTATGTTGCTTATGATTAAAAAACAAAAAACAAACAAACAAAAAATAGCGTACCCTTGTAGAAACAAAGGGAAATTTTGCCACTTGGAGGGTCATCCAAAATGCTGTTTGAAAAGTAAACCTCACATGCACATTCTCAGACTAAGTTTATTTACTCTTCTGTGGCCATCAATAACAAAGACAATTAAATTAGCTAGGTCAAAAGCCCATTTGAACTGAAGAACTCTATTATAAAATTAAAGTTTGTGGAAAGCGGCACTCACCAGCCCGTCTCATGTGAAATTGATGGAGAGGCTCTTTGGGTTCGTTAAAATTCAAAAAGGATTAGTAGCTTTCATGTTGGAAAATATTACTCTGGAAGAGTGCACAGACTCTAAAATACTTCACCCATGTAAATGAGGACTGATTTCATTGTTTTATTTTAGATACGGTGTTTTTGTTTTTGGTGTGTGTGTGTGTGTTTAAAAAATCAGTGGAGAGAAATTTGGGGGGACTGTAGATAACTTCTCAGAGAAGCATATTCTGACTGCTCCCAGATGGTATGTAATTTGCTTCCTCAGAGCCAAAGCAGTCAATAAGTCAAGATCGCGCCTTTAGTTGAACCTCAGAATAAACACTGGATTTCTTCATTAGCTGGTCAAATACAAAGTTCAAATGGGACTGCAATGTTCTTTTGTGGGGGGGGGGGGAATAATGGATTACAACAAATATCTCAGTTTTGAAGGCCACACCAAACACAGAGATTAGCAAGACATTTTCTTTGTCAACCTCTAATTGCCCTGGCATACTCACAATGGAGCCTGTGTTTCATTAGGCCTCTTTTCTGGGTCAAGAAAAGAAAATGTGTTCTGGCATCTAGGAGCCCTCACTGCAGGTTGACAAGTCCATTCCAGCCTGAGGTTCTTTTTCCCTGATGTTGGTGGTCTGACACCCTTACTACAAATTCCTCCCTTACTTCTCTCTTTCCTTCTTTCCTTCCTCCATCCATTTGTCTATCATATTTCCCCTCCCCCTTTCTGTCCTTTCCTTCTTACCTTTTTTTTCTCTTAATTAATACAGCTAAATTTTTACGGTCATTTTCTTTTTGTAACAGTTTAACTTACAAAGAATTAATTAAACATTTATATCCAACCAAGATACTAAACCAGTTCTCCTTGGTTCTCCTTGATAAATGCTAAACCAGCATTTCCAGATGCTTCTGGAGTCTCTACCCAGCTACTTCATAGTCATCAATTCCAACACTGGTTATATTATCAGTCTCTTCAAATATATCTCTCTTTTAAACGCTCTCTCCTTCATTTTCTATCTACCCACTGTCCCAGACTGGAACCATGGGAGGTTTCCTGGACCCTTCCTATTCTCTCACAGTCACCAGTTTCTCAAGTAGCCACCTGCATACCAAACACTTAAAATTAGGCAGCCTGGATCTGTACCTCATCTCCAGCACTCTGTGTTTTCTGACAATTTACATAAAATCCTCAGCTTCATTTGCTTCATATCCATCATAATGATACCAACCGCCTAGTGTTTTAGGGCTAAAATAAGATACCCCATGTAAAACATCACAGTCCCTGGCATGTAGTAATGACTGATAAATGTGAATTAGTTCTATTTTCTTCCAGTTGTCTTTTAAATATATTTCATCCACTTGCGATTGCCTTTAGGCTTTTATCATCCCTTACCAAAAAATTATCTTCCTGGGATGCCTGGGTGGCTCAGTTGGTTAAGCAGCTGCCTTCGGCTCAGGTCATGATCCCAGCGTCCTGGGATCGAGTCCCACATCGGGCTCCTTGTTCGGCGGGGAGCCTGCTTCTCCCTCTGCCTCTGCCTGCCACTCTGTCTGCTTGTGCTTACTCTCTCTTTCTCTAACAAATAAATAAAAATTAAAAAAAAACTTTTAAAAAAAGTTATCTTCCTATATGGTCTTTGCTCCCTGAAAAATCCCCATTTTTTTTCTTGCTCACTGTCCTACTGCTTCTAAAAGCCTAATTGCCATGTAATTCTAATGCTCTAAGGCATTATTTGTGTTACTATTGTCTCTAGATTGAAGTATAAACCTTTAATGAAGATATATAAGGCACTTCACACTGGCTCTACCTATTATCTGGCCTCATCTGAAACTTCTTTCCCAGTTAGCTCCAATCAGAGAGAACCTCTGTAGCCCAACAGCAGGCCATAATCTTTTGTGCTTCCCTGTCATTATACTTCTTCCTCCTATAATGCCCCCCTCCCCCTGTCTCCATATAACATGCTGCATAATCCAGCTACATCCATAATCACGTACTTTATGAAGCCTTCTCTAACTTCTGTAAGCAGGGTGAGCCCCATCCTTCTCCACATTCCTAAAGCCCTTTGCACCTGCCATTATAGCACTGGGCATATTGCATGCGATGATTTGTTTTCAAAGTGATTGTAAAGGCAGGTTTATGCAAGAGAAGAAAGAATGCACTTTGTCTTTAATTTAATGGTTCTCTTTTCCTGACCTCTTGTCTCATCTAGGCACCATCTACCTCTAAGGATCTTCTATGTCTATTTCTCTCAATAGCCTCAGAGTTCTTACCATTATGCTACCAAGAATTCCAATGGTGGTAAGGAGTTTAGTGATGCTCCTTCAATAATTTATCATATGCACTTCTTTCCCCAATTTATCACCACTCATATTAGAACTTAGTAAATTCTGTCCTTCATTTATTTCACTCAAAGATAAAACTATCCACTAATAGTCAAGGGAATTTAAAGGAGTAAATAATTAGAGTTAAGAAATGTATAAATATGAATTCCTTTATTATTAATAAATATTTGAAATAACTATTGCCCTTTAATAAGAATAAGGTCTGTGGTATGATACTTTAAAATTTCCAAAGCATTTCTGTACATATTCAATCTTCTCAACAACTCTCTGTGGTATACAGGGAAAATATTATTATCTCTACTTTACTGATGAAGAAATTGAGCCTCAGAGTGGATAAATGCTTTTTCAAGATTATAGAGTTAGTGAATAGCAAATCCAATAAACCACATCATCTACCTAATAGTATACTGTTCTTTGCATATTTTTTAGTATTGCCATTTATATTTCTTCTGCTGGATGCCATACTATCATTTAGAGAGCTCACAAGAATTACATGTGTTAGTAAATGTTTTGTTAAAAATTTCAGAGAACCTATTAAAAACTACTCACATTTATTTTTATTACTAGGTTCAGTTAACTACTGTATAGTACATATTTTTATATTGGACTTTTATTTCATGATAATAAAACACACACAATTATGGTAAGAAATTCAAAAAATATATATATTTTAAGATTTTATATGTTTATTTGACAGAGAGAAAGATCACAAGTAGGCAGAGAGGCAGGCAGAGAGAGGGGGAGAAGAAGGCTCCCTGCTGAGCAAAGAGCCCAATGTGGGCCTTGATCCCAGAATCCTGAGATCATGACCTGAGCCGAAGGCAGAGGCTTAACCCACTGAGCCACCCAGGTACCCTGAAAAAAAATTCTTAAAAGAAAGAAAAAATTGAAGTATAACTTTTTTAGCAAACATTGTTAATATTTTTAATTAATTTCCTTCCAGTCTACTTTCTGTGCTTGATTTATTTGTTTTACATTGCTATGGTCACATTTGTGTTCAATTATTTTATTCTGCTTCTTTCCTGTATTTTGTCATGAATATTCTCCCATATTTTGAGAAACATGGGGTTATGAACATTATTAATATTTAAGAATATTCCATTTTATGTCTTTGCCAGAATTTAAAGAGTTTCTTATTTTTGATCATTTTTCATTTATTTTTGTTATCTTTTGATTATTGTACTTTATTCCTCATTTACTCTGGAGATAACATCCCTGGGTGAAAATCAAATATTAAATATACTTTTCTTTATTTATAGCCTATGTGCCAGGGTAACAAAATTTAAACTTGAAGTTAATAGAAATAGTTGGTGCTCTATAGAAATCAGAGCTTCTGAGGATAGGGATATCACACCATTCCAGACAGGATAAATCAAACCAGCATTACATCTTCACTTTATTTTAACCTCTTTCAGAACCAGTAGGTCACATCAATAAGCCACACTCTTACCATTGGGATTTCCAAAGGTCCTGGAAGGCATAGCTCAGATTCAGCTTAGATTTTCCAGACCCATCTTCCAAAATGGCGATGTGTCCCATGAATCCATGGTGCTTCCTTTTGGCTTTCTGAACATTAATTAAAATTTAACTTTATTCAAGTGTTTTGTCTCCCTCTATTAGTCTTCCACTTGTCTCCAACAGCACCATGAAAGAGAATAGACAAAGAATATCAGAATGGAAGGGACCTTAGAGGATATCTAGTTCAAGGAATTGAAAGTATATGGCGGTTAGATTACGTGGGTTTGAGAGGTGCTGAGATGGCTCAATGGGTTGTGTCTGACTTGTGATTTCTGCTCAAGTCATGGTCTCATGGGTTTTGAGATCAAGCCCCATGTTCAGCTCTGCACTCAGCAGAGAGTCTGCTTGAGATTCTCTCCGTCTCTCGCCCTGCTCATGTTCCTCCCCATCCCGTTGTCTCCCTCTCTCAGATAAATAAATAAATGTTTTAGATTGCCTTGGTTTGAATCCTAGGCTTTTTAATTATTAGCCATTTGAATTGAGACATATTCTTTTTTTTTTTAAGATTTTATTTATTTATTTGACAGATAGAGATCACAAGTAAGTAGAGAGGCAGGCAGAGAGAGAGGAGGAAGCAGGCTCCCCACTTAGCAGAGAGCCCGATGTGGGGCTCGATCCCAGGACCCTGAGATCATGACCTGAGCCGAAGGCAGAGGCTTAACCCACTGAGCCACCCAGGTGCCCCACATATTCTTTAATCTCCCTGTGCCTTTGTGCTCTAATCTACAAAATGGTGATAATAAGGATGTCTACTTTATAGGACTATTGTGAGAATTAAATGTGGTAATCCATGTAAAGTAACAAGAACTGTGCCTAACTAATACTAAAACCCTCAACAAATGTTAGAAAAAAATGTCATTTGTTTCACTTCATTTTATGGGATCAGCAATGGAGACCAGGATCAATAACCCAGGTCCAACTACTTTTATATTTAACTGAACTTAAAAGAAATGTATTGATCATTTATTTTATAGACATCTCTGCTTGGATTGGGAGAAAATTATTGCACTATGTTTTGGCAAAGTTTTGCTATTTTTTAAACTTTATCTCTTCAAATTGAGCTCTTCCCAGAATTTGTAAACCCTTGTGTATTACAGAGGAAATTGAATCAATAAATTTCTGATTTACTTACTCTTAACTCATCAAACCATCATTAGGGTTATTTGATGTCTGGGGAAACCTTACGTGCCTCCATGTGTGGAGGTGTGCATGTCTTCTCCTTTTAAACCAATAAATCTTTTCTAGCCAGCCATAAATAGCAATGATATGTCAAAAGAGAGAAGCAGCTCTAAACTCAAAATGGTTGAAAACCAAGTGAGCTTGTTATGGGCAATTCACATTCTCTCAGTCTGACTTAACAACCCTTGATTTTAATCGATAAGTATTTCCATTCCAGAATGTGTGCACTTTCTTCCAACTAATATTTATTGAGTGTTTGCTATGTGTCAGACACTACTCTGTTCAAAAGGAAGACATTAAGAACTTTTTTTCAAGTTGTCTGTGGACATCCTCTGAGTTAACACTGAGAATCTTCTGGATGGAAAATTTATTTTCAAAGAGCATTTGAAATGAAATGGTCTTCAGTGACTCAGTTTGGACTTCATGTTCTTTGGTCCTGGCTCTTTCAATTAACTTCTTCACGACTTTGGCTTCATCAGTCACACATTAATTTGAATTCTACCTTTCAGTCTTCAACCAGGCCCTCCTTCCATTTTGATCTTCTTTATATCACTGGTTCTGATATCCGTTCAAAACTAGCACTGCTCAAGATGCTAATATCTCAGTTCTTCAGTTTTAACATGAACTGATCCTAGCAGGATGTATACTTTTAGATTAAGTACTCATACATCTGGAATAGAGACTAGAAAGGAATAGCAGCAAGCATGGTGAGCAAACATGCACCAGAAATAGCAAGTGAGGAAGGAATAGAAGGACCATCTGGTTTCTCAAAGAAGAATGAGCAGAGGAGACCCTTAGAATATTCCTAGAACTAGTTGTTAGTGCTTTGTTCAAGTCTGAAGTGGCCACAAGTCTAAGAATACTATCACAATGAGAGGTTTGTGATTTTTTTCTAAAGCTGTGAGTAGACTAGTTTACTGGAAAAGTTATGTGGCCTGAGAAATACCAGTGTTGTTCACAGATATGACTTTGAAATCCTTTATACTTGTTTGAAGTTTTATTTAGCTTTTCTAAGCCTCCATTTCAGCTATGGAATTAGGATCAAACTTATAGGACTTTTGTGAGTATTAAATGTGGATGTGTGTGTGTGTGTGTGTGTGTGTGTGTGTGTGTGTGTGTGTGTTTGCATATGGCTCATTTAAAACATAATTTTCAATTAATGTTTGCTACTGGTACTATATTTTATACTAATACCATATTTTATTTTCCTTGAAGTAATAAATTGCCCAAATGAATCCCAAACAATGAAGGAGACTCTGAAGAAGAAGAAGAAGAAAAAAAAAATGTCTGTTTTGTGTGTATAGAGGGACATCAATTACTTGAATTTATACTTGCTAAGCCATGGAGATAGGTACAAAAATCCATAGTTAACTTCTAAGAAGGGAGGAAATATAAACAAACATATAAATAAATAAATGAAATGAATTAAAATGCTGGACCAAACTAAGGAGTCTGATTAGTAGCAGCATTCACACGGAGGTCAGCTTTCAACCTGCATGCTGCTAAGAAACGCATCTCTGCTAGCAGTGAATTAAAACATCAAGAAAGAGGCAGAACTCAGGCAGTGCCTGGTGGAACTGTGCTGAAAACCTGACATAAATAAATAACAACATCACCTTTTAAAGACTTTGAAATAACCAATACAATGTGCCAAGAAAGATAGAAATGTACTCTCTGCTCACTCTGGATCCAAATATAACCTCACTGTGGCAAGAAGGCCTCCTGGTTGGTGGGGGAGAAAGTTTGGGAGGTGAGCAGGAGATCCCATCTGGGGTTTTAGTTTCTTACATGACTTCTTTTTTTTGAAATGGTGGTGTTTTGAAATAAACACCTTGATAGTATGTTGGTGATAACAAGCCATCCGCTGACTCAATGAAGTTAAGATTTAAAAGAACCCGAGCTATGGTATAGGGCTATAGCAGAGAACCCAAAACAAGCTGCAATTTTGATGCAATGTATGCTATAGAAACATAAGCATCTGACACTTTCATGACTATGAGAATTTTTAAGTTCTTCTTCAGGCACATTTTTTTTCTGAATATGGCTATTATATATGCCTACATATTATATATGCCTACACATTTATACCTGTGTATGCCTATAAATGTTTATAAATAGTACATACAAATAAGGTTTCTTATTTACCAAAGTAATAAATATTACTTATAGAAAAGTGCTGAAAAGTTGGATAAAATTCAAATTGTGGACAGTATTCGGAAGCAGAACTCTTTTAGCCAGTATTCAGTGTTAGATGACAGAAAACACTCTAGCAAGTTTAAGTAGAAAAGCATTTAATATAAGAAAATAGGTACTCACAGAAACCTTGCAGAACCTAGAGGATCAGGCTCAAGGCTGTGTTTCTAGGAACAACTTCCAGAGCAATACCATGGAAATGGCTGATAGAAGAGCAAATACCTCTGTTACCATTAGCAATCTAGAGCATGACCCAGAAGATAGAGCATTTAAAATCCCTTACCAAATCTCTTTTCCCTGGGAACAATCCATCTTTACTATGATAAGTCTGCCCAAAATGCCTGAATTCTGCCCTGCACCTCAAATGCATGCTAGACCGTGCCCCATAAGCTACTTTAGAAAATCCAGCTTTCCCGTGACAGTGCTGCTACAGAAGGAGCAGAAGCAACAGATCAGCTTCATAGGAATCATTTTCTGATGTTGAAATTTCATGCACATACTTCTGGGTGATGTATCCTAAACCCACATCCAGAACTCCAGCTGCAAGGAAGTCTGGGAAGTACTCTAGACTTACCAGAAGGCACATGAGAAAGATGTGTTGGCTCACAATTTTGGGCCTCCCTAAGTGAAATCTGAAACAGCCCCATACATGGAGAGCAAGGAGAGACCAAAGAGAGAAGCAGAGCATTTAGATTAGTGGGTGGCAATTTTAATAAGCAACGAAATTTACATACAAGGCTTGTCTTGGCTGGTCTTAAGACAAATGGTTCTCCACACCCACCCACCAGAATCTTTTTATTTATTTATTTATTTATTTATTTATTTATTTGACAGATAGAGATCACAAGTAGGCAGAGAGGCAGAGAGAGAGGAAGAAGCAGACTCGCTGCTGAGCAGAGAGCCCGATGCGGGGCTCAATCCCAAGACCCTGAAATCATGACCTGAGCTGAAGGCAGCAGCTTAACCCACTGAGCCACCCAGGCGCCCCTTGATTACCTCTTTCAACAAGATGTTGAGATAGATATGAAGAGAAGTAATTCACCTGATCTGCCACAGTGCTTGTGCAGACAGGGGAAACAGCAATAACAGACAAGAAGGCACAACTACATGCAATGTTCAATGATAAAGAAGTTCTTGAGTAGCTTGGATATAAACTAGATATTGGTAATGTGGGAAAATTCACATTAGGGAGGGTGGATCAGATTATGAAAGTAACTTTGTGGCTTACTGAGAACTTTGGATTTTATCTAGCTTGTATAACTTTTGCCACCACCATATACTATTATTTATTTATTTTTATTTTATTTATTTTATTTTATTTACTTTTTACACAAATAGTTGAAGTGTTTTTATTTGCCCTTATTCTCATAATGTCCATGAAGCCACAGATTTGATTTGCTAGCTATATATTTTTCATAATACAAATTACAATAAGAGCAAAGCTTTTTAAAGAAAACAAATACACATCACCTAAAGCTGTCTTCTGTGTCTCTAAAAGTTATGAGTGCCATAGTTTGAAAAACACAGGTATAGACAGGCAGAAACACTGACAGCCTTATAAACATGAATGTGGCAAAATCAGATATGTATTTTAAAGATAGTGACAATGAATAGAATGGACTAGATATAAGTTTAAAGGCCTGAGTCCAGGTAAAAGTGGAATGCTTTTTGAATCAGGGTAATGTTTAGAGGAATGAAAGGAGAAAACTGAATAAAGGAGTTTCAGAACTGGAATAGAAGGCATTTAGTGATTGACAGATTTGGGACTTCAGAATGATGGAGGCGTGTATATTGACTGTAAAGTGGTAACTTACCTAACAGCTAACCGGTGAATGGTGCTATATTAAGCTGGGATAGTGAACGGCAGAAGATCTGATTTTAGAATATGTATTTTAGAATTCCAGTCGGACACGTTAAATTTTGAAGTGCATTCAGGATACAACTAGAAATAACCCCCTTGATAGCCATCAATGTGTGTCTAGGGTTCATAAAAACAGTTCTGAGATACAGTTAAGTTTGTGGAATCATTGACCTATGCGCACTTGGTTTAGTTAGAGTTGTGGAAGTGGACATAAGCCTTCAATGAAAAATGAACATTGCTGAATTTTAAAGTATTATAGAGAAGTAGGGCAACCAGCAAGAGAAACTAAAGAAGAACTCAGAGAGTAGTCCATAAGCCGTTGAAAAGGAGTTTTCAATACGAAGAAACTGTTGACAAGATCAAATGTCAAAAAGTGAAACTGAAAATAAACAATTGGGTTTGACCATTGGGATATCGATGTTCTGTAATTGAGCAGTTTGCGTAGAGTTGTCAGAGCAGAATTTATACTATGCTGAGCCGAATATCAATTGGGATGTAAGCAAATGGAGATTGTAACTTTAGAGCTGTAGTTCTCAACCATGCATGATTTTGCCCTCCAGGAGAAATTTGGCAATGTCTGGGGACATTTTTGGTTATCACAACTAGAGAAGTGCTACTGCCATTTAGCAGGTGGAGGCTAGGAATGCTAAACATCCTATAATGCACAGGACAGCACCCAAGGCAAAAAATTATTTGGTTTAAAATATCAATAGTGCCAAAGTTGAGAAATCCTGCTTTAGACAAAGACTTCAAAGTCTGGTTGTGTGAAGAGAAGGATGGTGGCTTGTTACAGGGGAAGAATCAAATATTTTGTTAGGAGATTTAAGTCTAAGAGAAAGGAGAAGGTAAGGGAGAGAGAAATAAAATAAATACAGTTTGTCAAGTAAAATTTGTTGGAGAAAAGAGAGAACATATATATCCCAAAGTATAACTGAGGGATAAATCTTGGATAGCCCAGGGGATTTCCACAAGTCTCTCCTCCCTTCTAAGGTAAAAAGGAAGACAAAGAAGAGGCAAACATATGAAAATAGATAAGTGGTACATGAGGGAGTATTAGTGAGGTTATGGCTTGGGAGTAGGAAGCTAAGTTATTATCATGAGAGAGCGGGAAGAATGCAGAAAATGATAAATAGAACAGACCTTAGGGACGCCTGGGTGGCTCAGTCGGTTGGGTGGCTGCCTTCGGCTCAGGTCATGATCCCAGCGTCCTGGGATCGAGTCCCGTATCGGGCTCCTTGCTCGGCAGGGAGCCTGCTTCTCCCTCTGCCTCTGCCTGCCACTCTGTCTGCCTGTGCTCGCTCCCGCTCTCTCTGACAAATAAATAAATACAATCTTTGAAAAAAAAAAAAAAGAAAGAAAGATAATAAAATTTGGAGCAGTGAAAGGTGGGACTGCAAATAGAACAAAAGAGAGATGTGTAAGTGATTCTTTTTTTTTTTTTAAGATTTTATTCATTTATTTGACAGACAGCAATCACAAGTAGGCAGAGAGGCAGGCAGCGAGAGAGGGGAAGCAGCTCCCTGCTGAGCAGAGAGCCCGATGCGAGAGTCTATCCCAGGGATGACCTGGGATCATGACCTGAGCCAAAGGCAGAGGCTTAACCTGCTGAGCCAACCAGGCACCCCTGTGTAAGTGATTCTTAAGCAGCAGTGAAGAGCAAGTTGAGCTTTGAAATTACAAATCTGTAAGGAAACTAACTTATATTTTTTAAGGCAACACTCAACAACCCAAGAACAGTATCAGAGAAAAGAGATGTTTTGGGTTTGTGGGGATACAGGCTTTACAGAAAGGTGCATTTGCCAGAGGGAGATTCTGGTAGTCATGTGGTTAAATACGTTTTTGAAATGATTGCCCCTGCCACAAGTCATGTCTTAAATGTACTTGTATACTATCAAATATCTAGGCTAGTAAATGATCATTGATTATTTTAAAATAATCCTTTGGGGACACCTAGGCAGCTTAGTCAGTTAAGTGTCCAACTTGATTTCAGCTCAGGTCTCCATCTCAGGGTCACATGTTCAAGCCCTGCATTAGGCTCCACACTAGGCATGGAGACTACTTAAGAATAACATCTTTGAGGGTCAGGAATAATATCTCTTGCTAATCAATTACTCTTCAACAATAGTTTTAATTCCTTTTTCTTTTTATAATCTGCATAGATGCTAAATAAATCAGGGGATAGTTGGATAATGAAGCTGATAATCTAAACTGAATTTAGAGTTAGAACGTCCTTTCACCCAATACTCATCTTTGGTTTGTAATTATTTTATTATATTTTAATTTTGCACAGTCAGAGACTCAGATTCTCTTCTTATTTGTACTTTCTTCAATGTGTCTTAATTCTTTATAGCTGATTTGCTTATTTTAATCCCAGTGCTTTATTTGTTCTTTGTCCATATTCTCTAGGCTCATTTGGGCTCCAGGTTTTACACTGAATGACCTATTAATGATTTAGCTCATTTTGTGGTGGATGCTACATCCTTAAGACATTTACAAAAACAGCCAACAAATCCTCAGTTGTAATTAGGTCAAATAACTCTAGAAAATTTCTTTTGTTGACTGTTCTATGGATTCATCATGGCCTTTTAGTGTTTTGTTTTTTTTTTTCTGGCACATAGATAATTACTTCTATTACTATCCTCAAATAACAATGCTTTCCTTCTCCAGTCTTTGTCTGGAGCTGCCCATTAGCTCACTGACATCAGAGTTTCTAAAATGTTGTTTTTGTCCACAATTTATTTACCCCAGAAATTTCAGCTGAGTTGCAAGCATCTGGCTTTCAGCTCAGGTCAGCTATTTTCTAATCCAGATCCCTTATCTTTTCAGATAAGCATTTTGGAAGTTCAGATGCATTCTAGATTATGTGGAGAGGAAGTATAAGTTTATAAATTTGGAAGTATAAGTTTATAAACTGCTTGGTATACCATCTTTTTTTTTTTTTCTTAAATGCTGATTTATGTTGACTTTGTTGCTCACTGATCTCCTCTTCAGTTTTCTTCAAACTATAACAAGATATCATCCGGTTTTATTTGAATATTTACTTGCCACATTATTGCAGACCAAAGCTCGGTAAACATACACCTTGAGTTTTCTTAGACCAAGGACCAGCTATTTCTATAAGCTCAATCATAGAGCAGTTATATAATAATTCCAATTCTAAAGTATAATCAAATAAATCTCTTGGTTCACCAAGCCAGTAAAATCAATTACAGTTGGCCACCAGGAACAAAGACTTCTTCTGATCAAGGTTACAAAATTGTTCAACAGGGGCACCTGGGTGGCTCAGTGGGTTAAGCCTCTGCCTTCAGCTCAGGTCATGATCTCAGGGTCCTGGGATCGAGCCCCGCATTGGGCTCTCTGCTCGGCAGGGAGTCTGCTTCTCCCTCTCTCTCTCTCTCTGCTTGCCTCTCTGCCTACTTGTGATTTCTCTATCGAATAAATAAATAAAATCTTTTAAAAAATTTGTTCAACAAAATCTATTAGCAACACAAACTAAAATTCCTATTTTTCAGTGGACTTATCTAGGATTTCATTTATACATTGAAGATACAGAAGTTTTGATATGTAACTCTTCTTAAAATATCTTTTGGGACTTACCAGTCACAGTGGACATTTGATCTTTTGTGTCCACCCAAAAATTCCTCACTCATATCCATGGTAACAGTATCAATGAATTTGCTTATATATCTATCCTGCCCTATTCAGGCCATAAGATATTTAGGCCACTCAGCTCCAGAATTTGCTTCCAATAGATTTAAACCAATCTTCTTGTGTCTACCACTTGCTGCAAGGAGTGATTGGAATGAACACTTAACCCAATCAGGCCAATGAGATACACAGAGATATTTGTTTGGATCTCAGGAAAAGGTGTTTCCACTTTGTTCCTTAGGATCTAATGAAAGAGCAGCTTTCTTCCTGTTTTTAAGTAAAGAATTATAGTTGTTGGGAACAGACACTCTGGAGACAAATTTCCTGGGTTTAAATCATGGCTTCTGCAATTGTATGACTTTGGGCAAGTTATTTAATTTCTCTGTTCCTCAGTGTTCTTATGTGTAAAATGGGAATATTAATCATTCCTAATTGTGGAGAGGTTTCTGAAGAATACATGAGCTAATGCTTCTTATGCATTTAAAACAGTGTCTGGTACATAGTAACCACAATTACAAAAAAAAAAGGAAAACAAAAATGTAGTTCTAGGAAGCTTCTCACACTATCTTAGGAGCAGCCACTCTTAGCAAGAGGAAGAAGGAAGGTAGAGTGAAGAGATAGAAAGTTGGGACTTCAGTGACAGCATTAACTTTTCTGAAGCCTAACCCTGGGCTTTTCAGTTATATGAGTCATAAAGTATGTCCTTACTGACTAAACCTGTTTGAGTTGAGCTTTCTGTTACTTATAATCTGAATATTTTCTTCCAAACCAGTGAAATGTCCCCAGCGTTAGTTTAACAAACACTATTAAGCATCCATTAGCCTTGGGATATAAAGATAAGTAAGGCAGATACACTGTCACATATTCAATACATATTTATTGAGTTCCTATTGTGTATAAGGCAATCTGTAGTCATTCAGGGCATCTAACATGAATCTAAATAATTACAATGCAAGACAGTATGTTATAAACTCTTTAAGACAGACATAGATAAGTTGCCCTGGAATTCAGAGAAGTCATGTGTTGATTGAGTCTTCTTGAGGCAATACCATTTCTAGGACTCCTGAAAGAATTAAATGGTTTTTAAATGTTGTTCATCTATTCATTCATTTAAGGAGTATTCATTGAATACTGACTTTATGCCAGACTTGTGCTAGGAGCTAGAGATGAAATATTGAACAAAATTAGACATGATCCTTGCTTTCATGGAGCATCAGTGGAGTGGGGGGAAAGTAATTAATCAAAGAATCACACAATAATCTACAAATGCAACTGTAATAAGTGCTATAAAATCTGCAAAGTTCTAAGAGTATGAGATACAGGAAATGTGAAGATCATACAGAGATTATCTGTGTTTTATAGATGAGAAAACATCTCAGAAAGACTGTTCAATCTAATTGGTGTCAACACCAGAGTTGGAATCCAGTACCCTTGAAACTTTACCTACAGGTTTCTCCATTACATCAAATATCATGCTCTTAAATGACATTACATATTTTGATTTAAAATGATCCTAGGCCAATTATGGTTCCTAGTAAGGATTTTCTCCTCAGAAGACACACTATCTATCACTCATGACCAATTAAAATCAATACTCTTAAGAAAATTATTTCATTAACAGTCTTTTTGCAGTAAGATAGCAATGCTATCAGGCTAGAGAATAAGGTATTGTATAGCAGCATATGAAAGTTTAAGCCCTAGGGGTGGGAGAAGAACATCTGTAATACATTTTTAGTACTAAATTAATGTCATTTCCACTTGTGCTGGCCAGATTCCTTGCCTTCCCTTGACAGGCTGACAAAGAATGAAAACCAATCCAGATTATGCCTACTGGAGGTCATGCGTGGCTTAACCGGACTCTTTGGTTGAAGTGTTGACATGTGGCAATTTTGTAGAAACAAATGATCGTTATAGGGGGCATAAGAGTCAACACAAATAGGATGCAATTAACATGTGTCACTACTGGCTTCTGGTGGAAATATCTTAATAGACAACAAATAATAAAGGTCAGTGTATTGAGACCAGCTCAGTTAATTAGTTTCTTGTTGTTTCTGGGAAAGAAAGTAAACTATTATAATTTTGTTTTTCCTCTTTTTCAACAGATATCACTACTTCCCATGTGAAGAATCTGGGTCCCTTGTATTCTTTTTGGCTCCTCACTTCTGTACGGAGAGCTCTAAAATTTGTCCTTACAGTTTACCATTTTCTTTGCAAAATAATTTTTGTTTTTTATTGCATTTTTCATGCTCAAGGTATCCTAAAGCAATTTACAGTAATGAGTTTCAAATCTTCATTGACAGTGGCTCAGTAGGCATTCATGTTAGCCATTGCATATCCAAGGCCTAGTTTACACCCAGCCCTGAAATTAAAATCTTTCTCATCACAGGAGGCAATGTCTCCTGGGTGACTGGGGTAATACTATACTCTCTATCCCTCCCCCCCTCCTCTTTTTGTCTCTGACTCTGTCTCTGTCTATCTGTTTCTCCACCTTTCTCATGCCTAGCATAAAACACCTGCACTGACAGTTATCAGGTAGTGGTAAAAAGATAGAATGTGTATCATTCTCACAGGAATATTTCATGGTTAAAGAAATTAATTTGGAAAATGCTTGGGGTATCTTGGAAAGAAGTTGATACAAAGAACCATGTGAATGCAGCTTGCACTTGTTCTGAGCTTGCCTCAAAGAGCCCTACAAATTCAATGTCACTACCCTTAACACTCTATGCCTGTGTTAATAACCATTCCTAAGTCCCCCAAGACAACTCTGCAAACCTCCTATCATAATCTTTAGTGATATTCATTGTGTTTATTTGCCTGTTTATATCTCACAATAGACTGAACTCTGTAAGAGCAACAAGCTTGTCTAACTTGTTCTTTGTTGAAATAATAGTGCTTACTACAATGCCTGACCTATAATAGTTGTTAATAATATTAATGAGAAGGAAGAATAAAGAAAAGATGGAAGGGAGAAAAAGAGAGCAAAAGTGGAAGAGAAGGAAGGAAAAATGTAGAAAGTCAGGAAAGAACAGTTTTATATCCATACTAGAATAACGTACTATTGGTCTGATTCACTAACCAATTTAGAATAATCAGGTTGAAAAGAACAACAAAATGTAACTGGTTTATCTTCTTTTTAATGCAGGAATCTCATCTATCACAACTCTGATGAAAAGTCATTCAACCTTTGCTCAAACTCCACAACTTGACCAAAGTAGCCTTTGATATTTTTGAAAAGCTTGATTATCTGACCGTTTTTCTCCAAAATCACACAACTTGTCTTCTGCATTTGTCCCAATTTGTGCTTCTAGCATTCAGCAAAGTAATTAAGCTCCTTTTTACTCATGAGATCCATCAGATAATTTAAAGGTCTTTCTTTAAAGAATCCTAGATCTACCCTGGTAACTATCCTGATCATTATCTTCTGGACATTCTCTGGTTTCTCTTGAGTAATGATGACACCCATCATCATGAAGAATATTATAGATGTACTTTCATTCTACAGAACATATAACATTGTTTTCTGCACTAATCAGGATCCTCTAGTTCTCTTTATACATCACTTATTTGTTGGTTCCTTTTGAAGCTTCTGGTTCTCTGAAACTTCAGATCCTTTTTACATTAGCTTTTGTGAATTTATGAATTCTGTGATCTTTATTTTCAATACAGAGTGTTTGGCTTGTTTTTATTTTATTTGTATTTTTTTAACTTAGAATTTTGCCTTAATATTATTTTTATTTCATCTTGATTACTTGAGCTTATCATTTGTGATTACTGATGTTTAAACATGTCCTGATTTGATCCTTCATTCATTTCTTGTTAGTGTTAGGGCATGACAAGATATAAATAAAACAAAGTGCCAGGCTCCATGCAAGACTTTGAAAATAGAGAGTTAAATAAAAAAAAATGTCAACCACAGGAAAATTAGACATTTCTAGACAAAAAAATAAGTAAATAAAATCAATGACTTGTAGGATTATATATAAGTGCAAAGTACTAAGAAAATATAAAGAAAAGCCATCTAAATGAGATGTTGGTGAGAAGACAGAAGGCTTCCCAGAGGAAATGATAGCTGAGATGAATTTTAAAAGATGTATATGAGTTAGCTAAATGAAAAAGAAAGGACAAGAAAATTTCAGGCCCAGTAAATAACATAGGCAATAGCTTGAAAGCCAGGTAAAAAATGATGTAGTCCCTCATCTGCTCTATTGACTTTCACTTTCATCTTTGTCTCTATCACAAATTTAAAACACACACACTTTAAAAAAAAATCATCGTCTGGAGGGTATATGATATGTGAGTGCTGTGAAATGTGTAAGCCTGACAATTCACAGACCTGTACCCCTGGGGCAAATAACACATTATATGTTTAAAAAATAATTAATTAAAATTTTAATAAAAATCATCATCCAAGTTATTGATGACATATTTAATATATGCCCATGCTGGCTCTTGCATGCTATGGTATAGTAAGAAAATGATTCATGTGGGACAAATTAGCATTCACTTATAACCTGTATTTCTAGAACTTTCTGTTGTCTCTAGGTCCTAGGTGCTCCAAATCAGTGAAAAATGTTTCAGCCCAAGAGAACACAGGAATGTTTTTACTCTCCTAATATTCATGCAGCAGGTAGAAACAAAAAAAGAATAGGATACAGCTGTCCTGACAATCTTTACCTCTCAGACACTGGGTCTGTGCATGGGAAAAGAATTACCAGCAGCCAGAGGTTGTCACAAACAGAACACTAAGTCTAGAACTCAAGGCTATCAGATTAACCCATTAATGGGCTAAGCAATGACTTTCACAGAGTTTCAACCTGTATTAGAGTAACATCAACTTTGATGAGAGCAGAACATAACAACATTTCCATGTCTTAATCCAACAAAATTTAGCACTCACAGTCTGATAACAGTTCCAGCTCAGTGGGCTGTTTTTTCCCTAATGATTCAAGGATGCAGGTCCGAAACATCTTCATGTTCCACTTGTTGTAATAATGTGGCTTTCAAGGTCTTTATGCTCATGTTCTTCAGACTAGTGGAAGGGGAAAGAAAAGATGGAGAAAGAACATTCACTTCTTAAGTCTTTTGTCCTGAGAGTGAAACATATTTCTGCTCACATCCCATGAATAAAATCAGCCATGTGACCCTCTTACTGGTTGGCTGTTTTCCTTTTCCCTGGAAGAAAAAGCCATTTTGAGCTACCAACCATGCCATGCAGGTATCCCTAACTAATATACAATTTAAAGTATTACTTCAAATAATTTGTTGGGGGCGCCTGGGTGACTTAGTCAGTTAAGTATCTGCTTTAGGCTCAGGTCATGATCCTGGGGTCCCAGGTGTCAGGCTCCCTGCTCATTCTATCTGCTTTTCCCTCTCCTCTAACCCTCCCCTGCTGCTTGTACATTCTCTCTCTCTCCCAAATGAATAAATAAATAAAATATTTTGAAAAATAATAATATTTTTAATGATTATCAAGCTCATGAAAATGACTTTCTGAAAATCTAGTCACCCTGGAGGCATTTGTTATCGCCAGAAAGAAATAGGTTTAAAAAAATAGGAATATTATAACATTGCCCTGAGATATACAACATACACTAAGCTTTCTCTCAACATCATAATCAAAATATTTGGTAAGAGAATTTAATAGGTTATGCATATACTAACTATATTATCACCCAGTGGGTAATATTCTATATTTTTTAAAGATATTAAGAATTGCCTCTTTGTCAAATGTTTTGCTAAAGGAAAGCTACTCCATTTATAAGCTTACCTTGATCTGTTTGACTCCTAATCCTATTTTAATACAAACAACAAACATACCAAAATAAATTTTTTAAAAATGTGTGCCATGCCTTTGTGGGAATCGATTTTTCACCTCTCCTGTCTCCTAGTGAATATCAAGTTTTTGCCAAAGTGCTCAAGAATTATTGATTGCATTTCAAAAATGATTCTGGGAAAGCAAGGAGCTATACCAGCCTGAGATAGCTTGGAATCCATCAGCAATACAGCTGAAGACCATTAGGGATCTTATGAAGCTATCTTCAAAAACCCCAGTAAGTTGGAATAGCCATGGCTTTCATATTTCCCATTTCTCAGAATTATTAAGACATTGGAAGAAAGAGAAATAAAGTTATAGGGAAGGGAGGAAAAAGGACTTCATACTAGGTATCCTAGGGACAAGGATATGATAGCATGTCATCATAATTCCTCAGGTTTTTGTCAACCTAGAGACATCCTCAAAGGATCTATCCCCTGAGGAGAAAATAGTTTTGTTCACCTGTTGCATCCTCAGAAGAAATGTTTGATTATCTATCTGCAAGGGCATATTATAAGCAGATATATATGCTTGGTCTTTTCCTTCTGGGAAACTACCAATAGAACTAATCTAATAAGAATTGAACAGGAATATTCCCATGGCACCAACACAATGGAAAAAATATATATAGCTCTTCATTGTTGTCAATACACTTCTGTGGCAACTTATGGGAAAGGTAGAGATGGCTCCCATTTCTTGGGTTATTTTAAAATGGTGGAAGTATAAGCTGATATTAGGAAAATGGAAAAGAATAAAGTGTCTTCTTTCTGTTTCTTTACTTTGATTGCTACTCTTATCTAGAGCTCCTTGGAGGTATTGGCAGTTTGGATTCTTGAATGATTTGATCCAGAATTTTTCTCTTATGAATATTCCTCGGAAGCAGAACACCTTGGTTTGAGTCCTCCTGACTCTCATTGATTCTCAGTAGGACACACCGTTTGATTATTAACTTTAGTGACTCTCAGATGCAACTGAGAAACTGCAAAACAGAGATGATGATATTGATCTACCTCACAGAGCTTTACAAAACTTAAATAAGATAAACTAGTAGAAAACACATAAGGTGTTACCTTCTAAGAATACCTCCAGAAATGGGGGAAATCTTAACTGCTTCCATGTAATGTTCAGGTCAGCAGTAGCCTTCCCTCTGAAAGCAAAGACCAATATATAGTTAGAGTTAGGAAAATCACTCTAGTTACATAATAATTTCTTTATTTTTTTAAGATTTTATTTATTTGTTTGTTTGATAGAGAGTGAAAGAACAAACAAGTAGGGGGAGGAGCAGAGGGAGAGGGAGAAATATATTATCAGCTGAGCAGGGAGCCCAATGCAGGGCTTGATCACAGGACCCTAGAATCATGACCCAAACTGAAGGCAGATGCCCATATGACTAAGCTACCAAGGCGTCCCTATTTTCTTTAGAAAGGACACTTTTCTTTTTGTTCATAGTTATTACTGTTGGTCCTTATTAAAAAAAAAAAAAAAAACCAGAAGCAAATTAGATCAATGACTAGAGTTTGGAGCTTAGTGGTATGGAGAAGCATAAATGACACAATAGCTTGTGTCCGGCTGCTGTCATTTCTAAACTGATGCATTGTTATCAGGGCTGGAAAAAAATCACACTACATCTACTGACACTGATTAAAGCTGATTTTCCCCTGAAATGCTCTCTCACATCTATTGCACTGTAATGAGTCATGCCCAATGTCAGCCTTTCACTTTCTGACGGTCTAAGTACACATCCTTGGATAGGCTCCAGACGGGCTGACATCTGAAATATAATGAACAATGCCATTCTAAATTGCTAATGAATGTAAAAGTAAATGTGTGAGGAGCCATATGGAACTTGCTATTGTACTGAATGCTACAGTACATGTTGAGCATTATTTAGCAGTGGGAACTGTGTACAGTAACGGATGGGTGACATAATTCTCGATGTGATGGCAGTTTGAACAAAAAAGGCAACTTCTGAAATAATGATCATATAAAAATGTCCACAAGTACTTTCAGACCTATGGGAGCACCCTGCCAACCTCTGTGATACATAGCCTGTGCAGGATGAGAAGAAGATCTCTAGGTAGCTGCCTTTTGAGTCAAGTCACCTGCCACCCAGTTTCTTCTCTGGGTTAGCCACTAGGCTAAAAACTCACCAAGCAGTCCATACCCTCAAGAATCTCATTTTGCTTAGAAACCAGACTTAAACATGTTATTATAATAGGGTACAAAAAGTACCTTATCTGAGAAATGTCAATAGTGCAATGGAAGTAAAACAGCTGTGTTTCCTGAGGTCATATGAGAGGAGGAAGGGGAAGAAGACACCGACAGAGGAAACAATAGTCAAAGGCTTTGGACATGGAATATTTTAGTGAGGAGACAAGGGAAAGGGGATTTGTGGCAGAGGGTGCATCATATGTACAGGCAAGGTGGGGTGAAATATGGTGTCCAGTCAAAAGTCTGGACGGCTGCAACTTGAGGGGCCCATGGGTAAGGAATGAGAGCTGAGGCAGAGCAGGATCCGGATCACAGGTTTCAAGAACTACAGAATTTTTACTAAGGGAATTTTGAGGTGTTTCTAAAAATGATCAAGCATACAAAAATGCTGGTTAGCCCACAAAAATGTGTGTTGGCTAACTCATATTTCCCAGTGAGACTTTTCACCTTTCTAAGTGTTTCATGTGTCACACGAGTCTCCTAGTTCCCAGGGACTCAAAGATGTCCCCTTGGCAGGGATATTCCTATTTTTCCTCTGACACAGAAACCCATGGAATGAGTGATTCAGTAGAACTTCTTCAAGAGGAGTAAGATAATGTCCATCAATCAAGAGATTGGTTAAATATGTTAGGGTACATTTAAAATGAAGTACTCATTGCGGTTAAAACGAATAAGGTAATTCTTTACACACTGATATGGAAAGATGATCACAACATGTTGTTAAGTTAAAAAATAGATTTAAAAATGTGTACAAACTACTGTAGGAAATGCACCACAATATTACTATGGCTCTCTCTAAGGGGTATGCTTGATTAAGATGGAAATTTTATTTTTGACTTAATATATTTTTGTTTTGCTTATTTGTTTTACAATGAGCTTTTATTATTTTACAATTTTCAAACTCCCTCCAAAACACAAGAGAACACAGTATAGAAACAGAAGCAGAAAAGATAAAGGTAAGATATTCACAGAAACTTTCTGCTTGAAATGCTTTTGATAACATGACCCCAACCAATCACTCAACAAACTACTTGGCTAATGATTTTTTTTTTTATTGAGTTGATTTAATGGTTGGCTAAATTGATCCAAATGCCTGGTTGTTTTAGATTCAGAGAAATAAAGCCCATGTTTCATTTATCCCATAGCTTTATTTTCTTTAGGCACATCTAGGTTTCTCTTAGTCATTTTTCCTATAATAGAACTTTACTGATAGAAAACTGCTCATTTTTTTCAAATTTACATTAAAAAATAAGGAAACTGAAATGAAGATGGAGGATAGATTCTGATACTTTATGAATTAAAGTGTTACAAGTCTGCTAAGGAAGATTTCTTTAATGTTGCCTGTGAGTTAAATAACTTCACAAATGTTCTTCAAAGTAAGCCTTCTAGGAAACTTTGGTATATGTATTTTAGTCTCTGTCTTAAAAATAAAGAGGGGTTAAGTAATGAATTAAGATAACACCTAGTGGGGGTGCCTAGGTGGTTCTATCAGTTAAGTATCTGACTTCAGCTCAGTTTGTGATCTCAGGGTCCTGGGATAGAGCCCTGAGTCTACTCCCTGCTCTGTGGAGAGTCTATTTGTCCCTCTCCTTTTGCCCTCCCCCGCCCACATATTCTTTCTCTTTCTCTCTCTCTCAAATAAATAAATAAAATCTTTAAAAAAAGATAACACCTACTAAGTGACAAAAGTTTTGGGATTTAAAAATAAGTCACCTTAAACAAAAACACGTAGGCATGCATTTCATCAATATGAAGACTGGTTCTAAAGATATTCATAATATGTATCAACCCAAGATATCTCAATAGTCAAAATAACTTAAGAAGGAGAAAGATGCCCATGTAAATACAATAAACAGGCTACAAAGGATGTGTCCAATCCCATTCTCCACTGATATATGTTCCTCCTTCACTCCTTGTCTTCTTTTAAATACAACATAAAATGATGTCTTGAACTGCATTCAAATGGATTATTTATGTACCTAAATTAATATTTTGATTATGGATTTTCAGGACAAGCCTCTCTACCTCCCAGAAGCTCTCAGGCATCTTCAGGCTCCATCCTTAGGGACCACATTAGATGACCCTAAGTCTTTGCTGCTTTGATTCTCTTGTTTCATTTGTCTCCTCTTAATAGTTGCAGCCAATTTGGGTTTGAAATGGTTTGGTTCACTGCAGGGATTAAAGAATAATTTTGGGGGTGCCTGGGTGGCTCAGTGGGTTAAGCCTCTGCCTTCAGCTCCAGTCAAGATCTCTGGGTCCTGGAATCGAGCCCCGCATCAGGCTCTCTGCTCAACAGGGAGCCTGCTTCCCTCTCTCTCTGCCTGCCTCTCTGCCTACTTGTGATCTCCCTCTCTCTCTCTGTCAAATAAATAAAAATAAAACTTAAAAAAAAGAATAATTTTGTTTATCCTTAATTCAAATGAACTCTGAAGCCTTGTTAGTTATTTCAGGCTTAGGGCCCTGCTCCAGGAAAGAAACAGGAGATTGTTTTCAGGATCTGAAAACTATAAAGCATAGAACCAGTGTCTTCCCATTATTTCAATTCTCTTCCTTCTATCCAACCATCAATAATTAAGACAGGCTCAAAAGTATTGCTTGTGGTTAAAACGGTTCAATTAGAGTGAGAGAATTTCTTGGGAGGAAGGGGTTTGAATTACATGGAAGAAAAGGAGGGTGGAAAACCCTTAACATCCTGGAAACAATAGCTGTGGACTGTACAGAACAAATTTTCAAAAGTGACATTGTGGGACATTATGAGGCCAGACTAATGTTAGAGATTAATGAGATTATTAGCCTCTTTGGCTTCTGGAAGAATGACATCAGGTATATTATGGGTAATTGGCATGGGCATGGGGAGAATGATGCTTCACCAAAAGGAATTTATGGTCTTGCATATACTGAAATTCCCTTGAAAATCCCTTTGCATATTGCCACCTTGAAACCCTCTCTCATTTACAGCAATGAAGTTCCTTTTTCCTCCAGTCCTTAATGTGCAGACATTATCTCCAGCACCAGAACAAACTACAGGGTCTTTACCTGAGTGTCACATGAGGACTTTTACTTTCATTTGGCATCCATGTTGTATGAAAAACACATCCCACAGAATCCTATAAAGAACTCTTTATATAGGAAGATGCTCTCTTTGTGAAAACAGACAGGAAATGAAACCCACTAAGGGAATAGCTGATGTCTCTTCTGGAGAATAGCTCATTGAGTGTAATAACTGGCAGCACTGCCCCTGAGATTAAATTTAATTTAATATTAAAAAAACACATTATTATGAAAAATGTAAAACACATACAAGAGTAAAAAAGAAAATATAAGAAATCCTTATCACCCTGCTAAAACAATTTCCAGCTGCCTGACAGTGCTGTTTAAGTTGATATCTGCACATTTTTCTTTGAATAAGTATATGTAGGTGAATTTTTAAAATTTGAATTTGTAAGTGCTACACATTCATCAACCTGCATTTTAATCACTAAAAAAAAAAAAAACTGTGCTGTGATCATATTTGAATCTCAAGCTTGTGAACCATGTCATAGCAATTTTAGTAATATCTATGGGTTTTCTGCATTTATATAACATCTTGAGGCTAGACATAGGGCAGAACCCAAGCTAAATTTCCCCAGATGCTAAGAACGTGAAAGAAAGGAGCATATGTAAAGGGATGTTCCAAGACAATTATTTTTAAATAAAGGGGGAAATCATTGTAGCGGGCTGATTTCTTCTCTCTCTCCTAACATTATTTACTCCATTCTCTGTCCTTAAAAGGGGTGCAAAGGAGAAGAGGGTTTTATTTTTTTCCTTTTCTCTCTCTATGACCATAATTTGAAAGGTGGATTTTGAACTAGGGTAGAAATTCCCATGTCCTTGTGGTCTCAATGTTCAGTTGGACATCTAGTCTATGGCCCAGATGAGTGTTTTCCCTTTTTAAAGTTATCCTAACCTTTTCATCAACCTAAAACCACTGGGAAGATAATGTTCAAGTAGTTGTTAATACAGTTTATAGAAGATATTTTATAAAACACTGGCAGCACAAGAATTTGAGTTTGAGAGTTCTCTCAATATTACAATGTGTTCTGTTTTGAAGAGTCAGTGAGTTTTCTCCTTACTTTGTCGGGATGCATTTCTGCCCTTTAGAAACTGGATTCCATTCATCTCTATGCTGTACTTTTATAATTTGGTTCTGGGATTTTTCTAAAAACGGTTAAATGTGTGTTTTTATAATACTGAAGTTCTGTTTTGAGTGGTTTTAACTATATATCCTAGGCTGACTAAGGCAGAGTAGGGATTCTTTACCAGAGAAAGATTATCACTTCAAGCTGATGGCTTCAAGTGAGCAGAAAATAAAACAATAATAATAAAGTGCACAAAGCATTCATAGGTAATGCACCTACAAAACATAACCACTTTACCAGTTCTCAGTGCGTAATTTGCAGAACGTTTATAGAGATCAATAATGTTGGACTGATAATTCATAAAGAATGGAAATACCTTATTTCAATCAGCCATGTGTTCTTTCTATGCAAAAATGAAAACAGCCCTCAAAATCATGTGCCTAAGACCTTGATCATTTACTGAAATGGAGCAGAACCAGCCAGGCCCAGAGCCTCCAGAGCTGCTGGACTAGAATGGGAAAGAATCTCCTGCACTGAAATCATATAGTTAAGCCATCAAAATGGCAAAGTTTGAATGGAAAAATGCACATTATTATCAGGAAAATAAAACAAAAAATCCTCCAAAAACATAGCACATGCAACCCTAATAAATGTAAATCTATGTGTTTATAAATCATAAAGGTACCCTACTATGCCAATAAATTATATGCTATGAAACAAATTTAAAAGGATAACATAAATAAAAAGATAAATTAAAATGCTTATGTTTTCTTCCCAATGGAGGCTATTGAGCAACACCTTGGATGAATATACCTTACCTTGTTGTTCCCTATTGTAAAAAAATTTTTATATGTTCAAATACAGCATTCCCTCTGGCTTTCTAGAAGTTCCCTTATTAACCATATCATTTGATTAAGGATTAATCTATTGCTCAAAACTTTTGCAATAGGTAGAAGTTTAAGCTATATTATCTCATAAATTTCTTTTGCCAGTTAAAATTAGCCCTCTGAACTAAGCAGATACATCTCAGATGTATGTATTTAAAACAGAATCATCGGGACGCCTGGGTGGCTCAGTTGGTTAGGCAGCTGCCTTCGGCTCAGGTCATGATCCCAGCGTCCTGGGATCGAGTCCCGCATTGGGCTCCTTGCTTGGCGGGGAGCCTGCTTCTCCCTCTGCCTGCCACTCTGTCTGCCTGTGCTCGCTTGCTCTCTCTCTCTAACAAATAAATAAATGAAATCTTAAAAAAAAAAAAAAAGATTTAAAACAGAATCATCGAAAAAAGACAGCTTTTAGGACTTGGGGACCCTGGATAGCTTCTGCCCCTTCACGCAGACAAAAGGAAAGAGGATGAAAAGCCCACATGTTGAAGAACATCAAATATCTTTTTCTTACCTGGGCTCCGTTTTTTCCCCCTCAGTGCAGCTACCATGATTTCCCTGCATTCAGTGGGCATCTTTTCTAGAAAACAGCCATTGTTTCAAGGAGTTTCTGATTACTTACATTAAAGCCCTTTTCCTTCACCTTCTTAAATCCACCACGATGCCCTTCTTAATGGCTTTATGTTCTGCCTTCTATTCAGGCTTGAGTGGAGACTGACATGGAAGGATTAAAGGATCTCATGCCTTTCACTCTTTAGAGAGATTGTTGCATTTTTAGTTCCCTTCTTTCAAAAGAAACTGTAATGTTTGAATTTGAAATATTGTAATAGATGGTATAATTTTAGTTCAGTGCTTTTTTTTCCATCAGGTTAAAAATATCTCTCAAATAATTTTCTTCTCGTTGGATTTTCTTAGTCTCAGATTCTCTCAAACCCAAATTAGGAGGCTTTTATTAGTTGATAGTGTCTCTTTACTATTAATTATGCTCTTTGATATATACTAAATTTGACTTGATTTATTGAGAGATTGATACCAATGACCTTAGAATGAATAAAAATCATAATCATATTTAATACTGAAGCCTGGTTATCATGCTAACTGCTTATTAATAACCTGATGGGTTTACTGATGCATCTTTAGCAGGAATATTAGAGATTTTTCTTTTTGTTTTTCTGATTCTTATTGAAAAACCCCATACAAATGTTTATGCAGACCACTAAAGCATGTTACCAAAACATTTTGATTGATATCCCTTGTAAGGGTGGAAGAGGCAGGTGAAGAGTTTGGGAGGGCACTAAGGACATTCTTGGGGAAATGAAGCCACTTCATTTTATTATTTTGGCAATCCCCATTCAATGACATTAAACATCATTTAGGCACTTAAAATGTGCTGGGCACTCTGTTAGGAGCTGGATACAGAGATTAGAAGACCTAACATGTTGCTAGGAGACACACAGATAACAGGTAAGTTCTGAACAAGGCCATGCTGTACTGTTAAAGGGGCATGGAGAGTGTTTTATGAGAGCCCAGAAAAGCATCACCCAATCTAGCCTGGCAGGGAGTGAGGAGGCTTTCTGGGGAGAGATGGCAGGTGAAAAGAGTAGTGCTTCTTAGAGAATGTGGCAGGGAGAAGAATACTAAGGACCCAGAAACACCTGAAACACCACCATATGTCTCTAGAACAAAAATTCCTCTCCCCTCTGCTCTCCTGTTGACCATCTGTGGAGCAACATAAAGCAAGAGCTTCACGAGAGGTATGAGGGCTTCTCAGTTGAAGAATTGGCTTGTTAGAATAAGTACTGTGTGTAGTCTCCCACAACCACCAAGAGACAAGGCCAAAGCCAGGTCTAATTTCTCACACTCAGCGTTACTAAAGAAGTCCAGAGAACAGACAGTGCAACCTCCTTTCCAAAACCTTGTCCTTTATTCCCATGGCAGGCAACATAAGGTCTCTCACTTCAGCTACACGTACATCCGTACCCCAGCTTCAAGCAAAGCCCTGAGGCCTTTAGTGTTGCTTCACTGACTTCTACAGGACGTCTCTTCAACGTGTGCACTTTACTCTTTCATGTGTTCATTCCATTTCCTGTTCGTGTAAGACAGAGGTTTTTCTGATTTATCCCTAGAAACAAATCTCTTGTCCTATTATACTGAAGTTTGCAGATCGCTATGCACAGTAAACCATATTTCTCATTCATTTTTAAATTTTGCTTTCTGGATAAAGAGGTTTGGAGTCCATGGGGGTTCAGAACTTCATAAAAACCCTGGCTTTTACTCTCAAATTAAAAATTTCAATGTTTTGAAGCTTACATCTCAGTTTTTGTCTATTAAATTTGCGTACTTCTTTTTACCCCTTAATAATACTGAGATACTTATTATATAATTACATAAGCTCTATGAAAACTGGAGATACTCCATTGTGTTGAAAACTGGGAATTCTGACCCAATACTGCCTGATGAGTCTCAGATTTGACCTGGCCACTTTGGGAAGCTCCTCTGTCAGCAAAATTTGTGTGCCAAGTGAGAACAACGAGAGGCCTGGCATTGTTTTCAGAAGATTTCAGTCTGTTTTCAGAATGTGACATTCACCTTTAGAGCGTATCTATGAGTCACAAATAGGTTCACATTGTAATTCTCATCTATAAGATTTTAATGACTAAGGCATTTGCCCAAAGATAAGTGAATTGAGTGCAATGGGAGGGAATTGGATAAATATTTTAGATTTACAACACCTTGTATTTACTTTTATTTATAATTTTTATTATTACTTGCCATCCTCATAAAAGTACTGTATTATATTCATCTGAAATTAAAATTATAATGATTATCCCTAGTAAAAGAGATTGAGTGGGACGCCTGGGTGGCTCAGCGGGTTAAGCCTCTGCCTTCAGCTCAGGTCATGATCTCAGGATTCTGGGATCGAGCCCCGCATCAGGCTCTCTGCTCAGCATGGAACCTGCTTCCTCCCCTCTCTCTGTCTGCCTCTCTGCCTGCCTGTGATCTCTCTCTCTCTCTCTGTGTCAAGTGGATAAATAAAATCTTTAAAAAAAAAAAAAAAGAGAGAGAGATTGAGTGACATAGGTACCTCCAGGATCTGAGAGGTTGAGTCTACAATATCCATTGTGCCCTCAAAAGCCAATCATGAAGATCAGAGTCATCTTGTCAGTGTTTGGTTTTAAAACAGAAATATGATCTATTCTTGGCCAATGATACATGGAGGAAACCATTATGGGAGAGCTTCAGAAATATTTTCCTGCTTCTAAGTAGTAAACGTAGAAGACCCTCCTTTTGTTCTTGCCCTGGACATTGTAGTATGTACACACAATTGCCAGAATCACTGGAGCTTTCTTGCTGTCCACCTAAGGTTGTAGCACACACAGAAAAGAGGGAAGAACCCAGGGTGTTAGAGAAGCAGAGACAAAGCTTTCATAGCTCCCTGCTAAATACTCTACCTAGAGCTTATAATGTGAGCTGTTCATTTTTCTTTCTGTTCAAGCTGGGGTTAATTTTTTTGTTTCTTAAAAATGTGAAAACATCTTATCCGATTAAAACAGACCCAGGATCTTGAAATTGATTCTCAATTAACTGTCTACCATCACTTGGAACTGTCAAAGGAAAGATGAAAAGAGAGAACAAGCCCAGATAGATGTATGCTAGATGATCTAAAGTGGAGTGTATGGCAGATTCCTTTTGTCCAGACAAGGAGCACATAAACAGCCTCCTTTCCTATTCCTTGTATATCAGTAGTTATGTATGTTCTATAGGCCCCTGGGCAGTCTGGTAATACCAACAGACCACTTCCAGATAAATATTTTTACATTAATAAAAACATGTAGGGGTGCCTGGGTGGCTCAGTGGGTTAAAGCTGCCTTCGGCTCAGGTCATGATTCCAGGTCTTGGGATCAAGCCCTGCATCGGGCTCTCTGCTCGTTGGGGAGCCTGCTTCCTCCCTCCCTCTCTGCCTGCCTCTCTGCCTACTTGTGATCTCTGTCTGTCAAATAAATAAATAAAATCTTTAAATAAAATAAAATAAAAACATGTAATTACAAATATATTGCAGTAATTATCAAAATATGTTTAAGAAGTTAAATTTGTAGTATATATTACATGTTTCTTCATCAGTGTTTTACATGAAAAATTTGTCCCCAAAAGTCACATCACTGCTATAATTCCAAAGTAGTAAATACAAATATTTCAAGATGTCTGTAAATATAAAATGATGTAAAAAAAATCTGCATTTCCTATTTCATCATGTTCACATATTTTATCAATACTTCTGTGGATTATTACTTTCAATTCATAACTGAAGAAAATATTTAAGTTCAGTTTTAGTTAGTGGAAAATATACTAATTTTGTTATCCAATTTCATAAACCAATTTCATATATCTTATCCAAGGATCACTTGCTAAAGAACCCCTGTTCTTACCTTTAAAAAAATATTCTGCTTCGTCTTGAAAGCAACCTTTTTTGGCTTTGCTGATTGGATCTACACATATAACATTAGAATCACAGCTGTGTATTCTAGAATTGTATCAAATAAAAATTAGGATTGCTACCACCTCAACTCTTGCATATTTATGTTAAAAAATCCCCTCATTACTTTTTCTTAGCTAATTATGATGTTGGCTGGGGATTTTCTAGATATTTAACCAAAAAAAGAGCTTTCTGCTGTTATTCAAGGAGAAAATTCCAATTTTTTCAGAACTATTTACTTTTTCTGGGTAATCTAATATTGGAAAGTTACATGAGTCTTATTATTTGGAAATAAGCTCTGTGACTATGTGTTATTGTTAATCCTGGTTAGAACAAAATAAAAAGGTGAAATTTGCTATCAGATAAAATGTAACACAGAGGACATGGGAGATGGAGAGGAGAAGTGAGTAGGGGGAAACCAGAGGGGGAGACAAACCAAGAGAGACTGTGGTTCTGAGAAGCAAACTGAGGGTTTTGGAGGGGAGGGGGCAGAGGATTGGGTGAGCCTGGTGGTGGGTATTATGGAGGGCAGTATTGCATGGAGCACAAGGTGTGGTGCATAAACAATGAATTCTGGAACACTGAAAAGAAATAAAATAAAATAAAATGAAATGAAAAAAAAACCTAAAACAAAACAAAACAAAATAATAAAATAAAATGTCCTTCCTGACAATCATGATTTCTATTTCACTGTTCTAAACCTCAAGTGTAATTCACTAAAAATCATTTACAGGTAGCTCTATTTTCAATTTTTTGAGGAACCTCCATGCTGTTTTCCAGAGTGGTTGCACCAGCTTGCATTCCCACCAACAGTGTAGGAGGGTTCCCCTTTCTCCGCATCCTCGCCAGCATCTGTCATTTCCTGACTTGTTCATTTTAGCCATTCTGACTGGTGTGAGGTGGTATCTCATTGTGGTTTTGATTTGTATTTCCCTGATGCCCAGTGATATGGAGCACTTTTTCATGTGTCTGTTGGCCATCTGGATGTCTTCTTTGCAGAAATGTCTGTTCATGTCCTCTGCCCATTTCTTGATTGGATTATTTGTTCTTTGGGTGTTGAGTTTGCTAAGCTCTTTGTAGATTTTAGAACTACCACATGATCTCCCTGATATGAGGAAGTGGAGATGCAACGGGGGTGGGAGTTAAGGTGGTAGGAAAAGTAAAAATGAAAGAAGATGGGATCGGGAGGGAGAAAAACCAAAAGAGACTCTTAATGTCATAAAACAAACTGAGGGGGGTGGGGGGAAGAGGGTTTGGGTGAGGGTGGTGGGGTTACATCATATGTTTAAATAAAGCTTAAATAAAGTAAAAAAAAAAAATCATTTACAGGATCACCATACATTTAATTAATAACCCAAAAAGTGAGAAAATACATTTTATGATTTAGTAAAGCTCTTTCACAAAGCTCTATATCTAATTTAAGAAGGAAAAAACCAATTTGATACTAAAAAAATAAGTATCTCCTGCCCTCAGTGCAAACTCCAAATGCCAAAGCATTTGAGTCGGGGTCTCTCTCTCAGTGCAACCCAGTGAACTTTGCAAAACGTTTGCATTTTCTTATTTCAAATAGAATTTGATGTACAAAAATGGTGGCTTCTTTTTATTTGCCAGTAGGCCAGATAAATTAGAAATATGGGGAAAATATACATGGCAAATATATATATATATATATATATATATTATATCGTGTGTATATGGTGTGTGGATAGATAGATAAACCATTTGATCTTGAACAATCTTGTGATTCAGCAGCTCTCCAAGCTCCCACACTTTATAAAAGTCGATGTATTTTTTTTTAATTTATTTATTTGGCAGACAGAGATCACAAGCAGGCAGAGAAGCAGGCAGAGAGAGAGGAGGAAGCAGGCTCCCTGTTGAGCAGAGAGCCTGATGCGGGGCTCGATCCCAGGACCCTGGGATCACGACCCAAGCGGAAGGCAGAGGCTTTAACCCACTGAGCCACCCAGGCACCCCTAGATGTATTTTTAACCATAAGATTCATTTAAAATGAGCTGTCTGATGTTTCAATGTTGTCCATCAGTGTAACTTTTCTATTAATTGAACTTGCATCGTTAGTAAGAGCTGCAAGAAACTACTGGAGGATAGTCTCCCTGGGGTTTTTATTTGATCATGTCTTCATCATTTCCTGAAATGGCTAAGCCTCATTAATAGCTACTACTCCTTTAAAAAAAAACTGCCCTGTTTCTTCACCTAGAGCTTATCAGACTTCGATAATGAATGACGTGGAGGAAAGTACTGGGCATTAGCATTACAGTCATCATTAGAGACAAGATTATATCATTAAAAATTATTACAGCCAGAATGAAGATCAGGGTAACAGAGGAATAAAAGGGGTAACAGGTTGATTAGAAGGAAACAAAAAATTGGGTGAAGTGGAACCCTTAAAATTTTTAACCTTCTTTCTCAGACTGTGAAATTCAATTGGTTCCTTTTATTTTTTTTTTAAGGTCAAGGTTGATATACTCAAGATCAGCTCTGAGAATGAAGACATGAAATTCAATTCTCTTTATCAAGTATTTATTAATTTGTGTATTTCTTCTTAAAATAATCTTTGTTATAAAATAATATGCGGAGAACTTCCTCAGTCTAAAAAAGGGGCATCTACAAAAAAACCCACAGCTAATATCACATTTAATGGTAAGATAATTAATATTTTTCCCTAAGATCATGAATAGGACATTATTGCCACATCTGTTAAATATTGTACTGTGAGTACAGAGCACTAAGGCATAAAAAAGATATAAAAGGCATCCATATTGGAAATGAAGCAAAACTATCTCTATTCACAGATAACATGATCTTGTATATAGAAAATCCTAGGGAACCCACTAAAAAGCTATTAGAACTAATAAGTTCAGCAAGGTTATGTGATACAAAAGCAATATACAAAAATCAATTGTATTTCTATACAATAGCAATAAAACTCTGAAACTAACATTAAGAAAATAATTTCATTTATAATGCATAAAACATAAAAGCATAAAACCTGAACTCTGAAAATTACCAAACATTGTTGAATAAAATGAAAGAAGATTAAATAAATGGAATGATGTCTCATGTTCATGGATTAGAAGATTTAATATTGTTAAGACAGACATACTTCCCAATTTATCTACAGTTTCAGTGTGATCCCTATGAAAATCCCAGCTAACTTTTTATAGAAATTAACAAACCAATCCTAAATGTACATACAAACTCAAGGGACCAAGAATGGGCAAGTAATCTTAAGAAAGAAAGAATAGAGTAAGAGGAATCACACTTTTCAATTTTAAAACGCACTACAAAGCTATCAAGACATAGTGGGATTAGCCTAAGGATAGATATATAGATAGGTTGAATAGAATTGAGAATCCAAATATAAAACTATTTATGGTCAATTGGTTTCAACAATGCTACCATGATTAATAAGTGAAAAAAATAGTATTTCCAGCAAATGATGCTGAACTACTGATATCCATGTGCAAAAGAATGCAATTGTATCTCATCACACAAAAAAATTGATTCAAAATGGATCACAGCCCTAAGCAAGACCTAATTATAAAACTCTTAGAAGAAAACAGAGAAAGTCTTCATAAATTTGGGGAAGGGAAAATCATCTTACAACATGAAAAGCACAAAAGAAAGAAAAGATGAATCAGACTCTATCAAAATGAAACATGTTTGAGGAAGATGGCAGTGTAGAAATGTCTAGCACTTAACCCCTCCCAGAAACAGCAATCTGAATCGCTATCTGCATGGTAAAAGACAACAAACAAACATAAAAACCTTTCACAAATGCTAAGGATTCCAGGTGAAGGATTACAGCACCTGGGAGGAGGATAGAAATAAGAAGACAGTAAAGAGGGCAGGAAAGAAAGTTTCACATCATCTCCATTACCCTTCCCTCAGCACAGGCAGACCACGGGGAAAGAACCAGAAGGTAAGCACCCCACTTCACCACAGACCCCAACACCACACCCACATTAGCTCCTACAGACCCAGTAGACTGCCATGAACATCTTTCACAGTGCCAGGCCAGCTCCTGTAGCCTCAGTCTCCGGGCTAGCCCTTACAGACCCAACCTCTAGGCTGGTCCCCATGGGGTCAGGCTGCAGGCTGACTCTTGTGTCCTCTAACTCCATGCTCACTCTAGTGTCAAGTTGGCCCCATTCATATCTAAGACCAAAAACAAAACGGAAGAACTAATATTATTTACTATTCTTTTTGCATTCTCTCCATTTACCTCATTTTATGACTTTGATCATGAAACCCCTTAGCTTGAAACATCTTTACCTACCTTCAACTCCACATAGCCAAGTCTTAATCTGTACCTCAAAGTCTATCTTAAATGTTACCTCTTTCGGGAAACTTCCAAGGCAAGATTGGGGGCTTTTTCATCTCTGAACGCCTCCGGTACTTTATTGCTATCTTTTTATGGCATTTGCCACCTTGTATTATAGTTATTTTTCATCCTATTCTACTCATTTCTTCTATCTCAGTTCCCATTAATTGATACAGTAGCTAAGGGGCTTTATTTTGCCTGAGATTATTCTGTCACTTCTAATGTTCTCCTATTGACACTTAATTTTTGCTTATTCTGTGAGGGGATGTCTTTTGTCATTACATGTATTTATTCATATTTTCTTTCAGTTTTTCTATCATGCCTTTTATTAATTATATAATAGCATGCAAATGAGTTTCATGTTTTGAGCTATCAAAAGCAAACGTGGGATGAAGCCAGTTGAATTTTCTTTGGGAAGCTTATTTTTGTCCCAAAGAATCTTGTTGAGGTGAGTGATGAAATTCTAAAGACAAATGTAGAACTAGGAGGGAAAAACAGTTCCCATTTTCTATTCCTAAGTCTAGAGTGAGGAATCACAGGGATGTTTTTCATTTGCTGCTTTCTGAACTGAGGAATGAGTTTTAAAGTATTTGCATATATTAGACAGAAACAGAAGAGCTTCCAGCTTCTAGCAGTGCTTCTTCCCAACTAAAATGAATTCACAGAAAAGCAGACGGACAGTGTTTGCATTTCAGATTGACTAAAGACCTATACAAACTTGTTCAGCTGGTCAGTTATTGCTGATGGCTTAAGACACCAATCTATTGTCAAGGAGGACTTACTACAATTAAACTTGAGCATCTCCATTAATTAATTAATTAATTAATTAATACTACAATTAAACTTGAGCATCTAGGTACCATGGTGGGGTACCTAGATCACAACCATAATCCGGATTTACAGTACAGCTTTAGAACTAGGAATAATCTGGCTTCAAATAAAATATCTAGGTAACTTAAGAAAAATATTTCTTTCCATTTTGTAGTAATATAAACTTTTCATCCAAGTCCCATAAAACTCAAAGCCTTCTACTTCTGTGCCAATCCATAGTTGAGAAAACTTGAGTTTTAAGGATTGGAAAGGTACTAAGTTAGTTTCCCTGACACTGCAATTGGCAGTTTGCATGCCCATTAGGTTTCCTTCCAAATGTACTGCGAGTTCAAAATCACTTGTGCCCTGTAAATATAATCAGCAAGTGTCACTGGGGCATGATAATGTCCAGGACTACAAAAGCTAACATGCTGCAGGTTAGGGAATTTTATTTTGCATTTTTTATTCGCTCCCAGTGGAACATAAACTCTCAGTTAGAAAAGGAAGATAGGTATGAGAATTTTGTCCTATTTCATTTCCTTGGGGTGCTTAAACTGATTAGATGCATTTAATCACAGCAGTCATTGCTGACACATCTCAGAGTATAATCAAAGGAACTGGTGTTTCAAAGTAGTAGGTACTGACCAAGGACAGACTCTACCCAAGGGGTCAGTTTTCTGTGATGGGAAACAGGAAGATGGGTGTTAGTGTCCAGTTTTCCACAAATTACTATTTCACTAGTGTAATAGGTTCAATCATGGGAAGCTGCTGCTTTGTGTCTTTTTTTTTACTTATAAAATTATTCTGGAAAAAGACACACACTTACGAGAGAAATAACTACGGCATTCACTTCACCTCCATGGATCTAACATAATCTAGAGATTTTCTATAGCTCTGAGTTCAAGGTTCCTTCTATTTTTATGGAAAAAAAAGGAAGTTCCAGATCAATATTGTCCAAGCTCAAACACAAACCAACCCATTTGGCAAGTTTATTTAAATGCCTGGTTAGTCTAGAAAAACATAGTACAGGTAAGTTACTTGCCCCAAAGTTTCCAAATGAGGTAGACCATCAGAATTCCTTGGAGAGGTTCAATAAAACATTCGGATTCCTAGGCTCCATAACAGCCTTAGAGATTCAGAATTTCAAGGGGGTGTGGCTGATGAATCTGCATGTGTAAAAATCACCCTCAAAAAATTCTGATTTGCAGCTAGGTCTGAGGATGAATGAAATAAACCACTCTTCTTCAGCTATTGGTCCAAGAATGTTGAGGAATTATCTCAATTATTTTATATTTCCTTGAATTTTGATTAGTTTATCCCTTTTATTGCTCATGCAGAAAGTAAAATATGGCAAGTAATGTTTCCTAGTTTAGTAAATTGATTGTTGTCCCCTACTCCCTAATAATACACAACACTGCCATCATTTTCTGACATTCTGAACATATACTTTTTATCTGGTCATAGTGGCATAGGTAAGCATAATAAAATATTGAAATTCTTCTATTCCCCCATGGTGAGTTGCTCAAAATTAGATTAGTTTATGCTCCTAGAAGATATTTTATAGTTGATAAAAGAAAAAGTTAAATAAAAGGGGGGTATAATTTCTTGTGGTGATAAATGTCCTAGTAATAATAAAGCAAGATAAGGAGATAGAAAAGGAGATAGCAAGATATGGGGAAGGCCTTTCTGAGGAGGAGACATTTCACATAAGAAAACAGTATCTGCTATATATTTTAGAACTGGGATAAACATTGGTTGGATGAGTGGATGAGGGGAAGGGTAAGAAGGGTAAGATATCATGAAAGTCTAAACTATGATCCTATACAGCAATATAATCTCGATATGTCTGAGGAATGTCAAGAAAATCAGTATGACTGAAGATGCATCAGGGGAATGAATTAGGTGGCCAGTGGTAGAACATAAGCTATGAGAGATAGACAGGGGCTCAGCAAAGTGGGGACTTGTAGGTCATGATAGACTTGTGACTTTATTCTATGGACTGATGGAAAATTACTAGAGAACTTTAGCCAGAGAGGTGACATGACTTGATTTATGTTGTATAGGGAGCACTTAGGCTTCTGTGAAGAAAATGGATTGTGGTATCCAAGAGTAAAAGCAGAGAGATCAAACAAGAAGCCATTACAAGTCTCCAGGACAGAGTAGAGGTTGCAAACTTGGTAAGAAGAACTCAAATTCTGTATATACTTAGAAGGTGGACCAATAGGCCATGCTAATTGATTGGCTATGAAGTGGAAAAGAAAGAAGAGAGTCACTGACTAACATCTACATATTTGGCTTGAGAAATTGGATAGATGGTACAACCTGGTGAGGTCAGGAAGGCTAAGGAGAAGTAGGGTGAGGAGGGTGAGGAACCAATAGTCCTGTCCTGGGCTTACAAGTCTAAGATGTTGTCAGGATTCAGGTCAGTAAGCCAGGCAGCTGGATTCACCAGTCTGAAGTTCAAAACTCTGGCTGGACTGAGAGGTTGAAAGTCATCAGCATGGTACATATTTGAATTGGCCTTGCTACCTCCTGCCTGCCTTTCTGCTTTCTCTCTTCTGATCTCCATAATTATTCCCATCTTTTTTCTTTTGCTGTCATCCCATCCTCCATTGCCCCCTCTCTGTCCTAGGATAACTCATTTTGTCTCTATATTTTTTTGCCACAGAATTTGTTACTTCTAGCTTAGAAATATGTGTTCCTACCAGAAGATGTGAACTTTGCTGTTTAACTTAAGTCACTACCCACTCTGGTCTTCAATGTTTTCATTGGTAAAAAACAGGATTAGGCAAATGTCAGTGGATGAGGAGACAGTGGGATGCCCAGAATTGTATCCCGCTTTAATCCTGTTGGATCTGATTTCTGATTCCGTCATTGTTGTAGATAATGATTTTAGATAGGATCCCATTTAACAAAAGTATCTATGAAAAGAAATGGAAATGTGGAATCCACTGGCTTAAAATGACAAATGATCTTTAAGTTACTTTTTGTCACTTGATTCTATTTTTCATGTAACCTTTGTGGGCCAAGGAAATACAAGCAGAAGTGATTATGGTTTAAGGCCTAAAAATAAGGCTCAATATTATGTTCTGTCATGATATCTAGTGAAGTCAGCAAAACTCTAAATGACCTAGTCACAAGTTCCTTTCCCCCTCTGCGCCCTTGAATAAGATCCCCTAACCAAATCATCCTTCTTATGAAAGGCACCAAGAGCAATCCTTTTGCCGCAGATTTCAATTCCTTGCCAGGAATTATTCAAACAAACCAATTATGGAATTACTTAATTCATTAATTATGGAATTCCAACTATATAATTATTCAAACAAGCCAGTGGCATCCTCCTGTAGGAACCAGGGATACCTCATCCTCTTGACACAACAAAGCCTGCCTGCCATAGTCCCATTTGCTCGCTGTGTTCCTGAGTGTAGCCCTCGTGTGATTCTGCGTCATGTGCAGTGTCCTCCTCCCCTGGGCAGTGGGTGTATGTGAATAATAAACTGCTGTTTATCTACCCAGTGTCAGGTGTCACATATTCGGCCATTCCTGTAACCCTGTGGAGGGAATCCCTCCCTCAACAATGGGTGAATAGGAAGCATTTCAAACAGTGATGTAGGACATATCTGTGTGGAAATTGTAAAAGTCAATATATGCTTTTTATTGCTTTCTCTTTTCACTAGACATTATAATGTCCAAGATGGGGGCTGCTCCTTCAGCATGGGCCTAATTAAAGAGTTGGAGGCAACCCTGACACACAGACAGAAGTGAGGAACTAAACTTATTTGGTATAAACCCTGAGAATTTGGAGTGTTTGTTACTTCAGAGTAATTTAGAATAACTCAAACTTACTTAGCCTAAGCTAAGTTGAAACAGACTTGTGATGGGAGCAGAGGGTGATGGCAAATAGGGAGATTGTAGATGCTGGGATACCAAAGAGAAGAGGAGATGGATTGTCTTAGTTCTGTCCCCAATACAGCTAGTTTATTTTCCTTGTTTTTCCAGGCTTTTATTTTAATCTCTCTCACAACCTTATAGGGCCAATAATTTTTTTGAGGATTTTATTTATTTATTTGAGAGAGAGAAACCAGCAGAGGGAGAGGGAGAAGCAGGCTCCTTGCTGAGCATGGAGTCTGATCTGCGGCTCGATCCCGAGACCTTAGGATCATGACCTGAGCCAAAGGCAGATGCTTAACTGGCTGAGCCACTCAAGCACCCCTTATAGGACCAGTAATTGTCTCTCATCTTTGACAAGGTTAAGAAACTTGCTCAGCATCAACCATTTAGGGTGGGATTTCTTAAACTCAGCACTATGGACGTTGTGAGCTGGATAGTTCTTTATTTGCAGGAAAGTAAGGGGAAGCAGGCCCTTCTGTGCTTGTAGGATGACCTCTTCCCCGAGGCACCTCCCCAGTCATGACAATTACAAATGCCTCCAGACATTGACAAAGGTCTCCTGGGGACTAAACTGAGCTTGATTGAGAACCTCTTCTGTAGAGTCATAGGCCTGAATTTAAAAACAAGTCTGTTTTGCTCCAATGTCTCTGCCCTTTATCTTAGGTCCCATAGACAACTCTGAGGATATGCAAAGGAAGAAGACTTGGCCCCTTTTGGCCTAGCCTGGCACCTACCTTGCCAGTTCAGTGCATCAGGAAAGGAGACAGATTCTTACTTCCCTCAGTGACTTACCAGAACTGTTATTCTGGCACTAAGCAGCACATCTCACAGTGTGTAAAAGCTCCATATCCTATTACCAAAGAGCAGAGTCATTCATCCCCACAGAGGATGTTCCTAATAAATTATAGGTCTGAGCGAGAGAGTGATGAGCCTGAAGAAGGGTCATGATGAGTCTCTCTTTACTGCTATTAAGAAAAATAAAACTGTGGTTAACCACATGGACCATATGGGGAATAAATCAAGGAAACTTAAATATGTACTAGGAGAAATTTCTGAGCCAGGAAATGCAGCACAAACTTGCTCTTCTGCCAACCTGTTAAAAGACTTGTGCTTGACTCATGGTGAACTGTGTCCATGGCTGGCAGCCAGGTGACTTCTGGTGAGGTCGTGTGTGTGAAAGGAACAAATGTACACGGGGCAGACTCCTGCCTCCTCATTAATGTCCAGAAATAACACTTTAACTAGTTGGGGCTTGGAGAAGTAGGCTGAGTCTCTGAACACTTTAGTCACTACAAAATCAAATGGCCACATCTTCCTCATGCACTGAGGAGAAGCTATAGGCAGCTCCTGTCTTTGGAACCTTAGGATAGTGTCCTGTTCTGTTCTATACAGAAAAGAAGAGATTCCACTTTCCTATAGTTATCTATTCAGGCTGCTGTGTCTCCTCCTCATGAAGATGGCTTCTTCAGCTTTTGCCAAAACTCTGCTTTCCTTAGAACAAATGCGTATAAGAAAGGAAAACTTTCTTTCCTTTCACAGCCCACTATCATGTCCCCTCTTGGATCCCTGTCACTCCAAGTGCCAAAGCTCCATTTCCCTTCCCTCCTGCAACCCATGAACAAATGTCCTCAGTAAAAACCCTAGGCACACAGACCACAAGTGGCCATCAGCACAGCAGTCATTTAAACTTGACTTTTGTTTAGGTTTAGCTAGTACCACCCTGATTACAATTAACCTGTAGATCAAGGAAAGGGGTTAGAACTGTCCTTCTCTATTTTCAGACCCCTCCCTTTAAGTTCCTAAATAGAATGATTTTCCCTTGAAGGTTCTCACAATTATTCAGTTCACTGTAATTCATTTAGTTGACAAGCTGGTGAGAGGAATCTTGCATAGAATAGGACTTGTTCAGCTATTTACTTTGAAGAATAATTCAAATTCATTATAATATGTATGTGTTGAGAAGGGAGGGGGAAATCTTAAAAATTAAGAACTAACATAAAATCATGTATCATGACTTTGTTTTTCCAGAATAAAACTGCTGACATTCTCCCAGGAAATTGTACAGTGTTTGATGCAGGTCTTTGGATAAACAGAATCAAGACAGGGTGACATCCTATTTGAGGTTCCCACTGCAGCATCATAGCTGACAGCAAAATTCCTAGGTTGCTCAGCCATGTGTTTTTGATAGTTTGTGTTTTGGTTAACTGTTATTGCTTAGATGTGTGCATATAAATGTACATAATTTCAGCTGTCTCAAGTTCTCTGCTTTGAGGATATGCTTAATCCTCTTTAAGGATAAGTGATTTTTATTATTTTAGAGTTGGTCTTCTATAGTATAATAGTTTCCACTCATGTGTGTGGCATTTGCTATGGGTGAGCAGTATAGGCTCCAGGTTGGTAAGAAGGGGTTTCTGAAGAGTTTCTTATTGCTCGAGCAGCCTTCTTCCTGGGATAAAAGAAAAGAAACATTCTCAGGCCTTGGAAATTCATCTTCGTTTAGAGGAATTGCACCAAACATATGGGTCTTTAAAAGATGCCTGAGGTTCTAATGTGCTTATCTGAGTGTTGAATATGGATGTAGTACATTTCTATGAGCCCTAGTTTTTAGAGGGTTCATAGAGTTTCTTTCACCAGTAGTTGAAAAACTTTCTTAAGGGCTTCTACTTTTTTTGACTGTTTACTTGCTTTTTGTTCCATGTGGTTTTCTCTTCTTTGTTTCAGAGTAACTTTCTCCCCTACCCATGAGTACATAACATTTCTTCGAATTTCATGCCACAACAACTATTTCAATAAAAGGAACAGAAAGCAGGAAGAGCCTTGGACTTATTTTCTTGGATTGGATTCAGTGAGACTAAATGGCAGCACCTAAATTTATTGATCTATTGAAACATATTTTTCTCATGTCTACATGGCTAAGTCACTTAATAAAGAGAAGCCAATCCACTGTTTTTGTTTTGTTTCTTTTTCTTCTTGTTATGTATTAGCAATTTTACTGTCAGTCTCAGATTGGCTATATATATGAAGATCAATCATATGGAAATCAATATTAAGGTGGTCTATAAAGGGAAGCCTGGGTGGCTCAGTTGGTTAAGTGTCCAACCCTTGATTTCAACTCAGGTCTTG